>JADLZN010011171.1:0-11292 GCA_018155175.1 Sinocyclocheilus anophthalmus | reverse complement strand
GCTGGTCGGGGAGATGAGTGCGATAGGCTGGTGAGCAAACAATTCTGTTGGCAGGAGTCAGACCACTGTAGAATTTGCTTAGTGGTCCATGAGATCCGGGGGTTGTGTCTTTCTAGCCAGGGCAGACCAAGGATGATGGGATTCAGAGGAGAGTCAATAGCAAAGAGTCGGATGGTTTCCGTGTGAAGTATGCCATTTCGCAGACAGAGATCCTGGGTTATGAACTTGATCTGTCCTGTGCCCAGAGGACGTCCATCTAAGGCTGCCACTGCCACCCGGGATTCACATGGAGCAAGAGGGAAGTTATGAGTATTGGCAAAGCTTATGTCAATGACATTCCCTGCAGCCCCCAAATCTATCAATGCTACGGTCTCCGTGCACTTATCAATAAACGTTAGAGCAACGGGAACTTCTAAACGGTTAATGGAATCAGGAGTGGCACTCACCGTAGCGTAACTTCGAGCGGCAGGTCGGGTAGGACAGGAGGCTCTCATATGGCCGGATTTGCCGCAGTAGAGACAGAGACGATTCTGCATTGCCCTTTCGCTTTTATTATTCAAGAGTCAGAGTTAAAACGGCATTAATCAATCCACATTGTCACGAACAGCAGGATATTCATGAGAATAAACATTAGCAAGCCGAGGGTTCGTGCAGGCGGCAGAGAATCACACTAGTAAGAACAGTCCGAAGTAATACCCAAGAGATGACAAGTCAGAAATGTAGCCGGGGCAATACAAGACTTCGTAAACACTGAGAGTCTGGGAGTTGCTTAAATAGGGAAGCTAAGGGGAAACACCTGTGCCAGTAATCAGTCCCAGGTACGGGGTGTATGGGAAATGTAGTCCATGAACGTTAGTACTCGGGAGAGGGTGCCCTCCGGAGGCCGTCGAAGAGAGCCACAGAGGCCTGATTCGTGACAATCATGCTGAACTCTAGTACACGTAGTTAGACAAGTCAAAACAAAACTTGTTGGTGTTGGTGTTTCTTCAAAGGTAATTGTATCAGTGTGGTGGTGTTTAGTGTGATCTGAATCTGAGATGATGTATGCCATGGGGTGCAAGACACTTTTTAGATGAAATTCCAACAATACAAGTGAAATTGAAATTAAATTGATAATAATAATAATAATGAATTTAA
This sequence comes from Sinocyclocheilus anophthalmus, assembly GCA_018155175.1. Taxonomy (NCBI): domain Eukaryota; kingdom Metazoa; phylum Chordata; class Actinopteri; order Cypriniformes; family Cyprinidae; genus Sinocyclocheilus; species Sinocyclocheilus anophthalmus. The sequence continues at coordinate 10,155 of JADLZN010011171.1, read as the reverse complement.
ATCTACATATGGTTAACACATGCTCACTCCCTTCTTCTCTAAGTGGGTGGTTTTTGGTCAAAATAAAAAGTACAAAGTACAAAGAGAAGCAAGCAGATTTTATGCAGATAGTCAAAATTCTGGATGACATAACTATTCATTTTCTATTTGACATTCTGACCAAGTCCTCCAATCTGACTTATCTAATGGAAGTGATCAATAATTTATTTGCTTTCATTATAAAAATCACAATAAAAAACACCCTCTTGTGACTATGTCAATAATAACTCAAATATAGTTTGCCTGTGCTTTCAGAATGAAAGATTGTCTTATCTGGCTAGTGGCCAGTAGGCTGTATTTGATGTTTGCTAATTAACTGGCATGAAGCAATACCACCAGGGAAAGTTCTTCAGTGTTTTTCTTGCTGCTGCTCTGGAAGTGTTTTCATCAGAGACGACATTCACAAAGTACAATCATAAACTGCCCCAGTGCTTTCTGTGGGGTCACCAAATAACAAATTAGTAGGATTTTCTCATCTGTCAATTTCCTTGACTCTCTCTCAACTTTTGTATTTTACCTCTTTTTATTTTAACATGAATTACTAAAAGAAATACAGTGTGTGTGTGTGTGTGTGTGTATATATATATATATATATATATCGCCTCTTTGCTGCACCGCCCCATTTTCAGCATGGAGACACAAATGACAAAATAAAAAATGTTGCTGCTCACGAGTCTTTCTGACTAGATACATAATCATTAATCAACATATGTTCACAAAGCTGACACTTCAACGTTTACTGTTCAAGAATCAGAATTACTCAGACTGTTATGATAATAGAGATATACAGTATATGCTCAAACATAAAAATAAAAATATTATAACTATTTTTAAATGTATTAAAAAAATATGTTGCTGTGGTATATGCTTTTAGAAACACAATGAAGCTGAAGCCACAAGTCTATTAATGCTTCATTTCAAATTTCAGGACATAATTTCTAAAACTGTGAATTTTATGAAAAATTTTCTAAGACCATGTAATGTGTGTTTTTAGAGAAGGCTAATAAAAGGCTAATAAATTGATTTATCGCCCTCTGTAAGCTCTCCTGCTTGCTGTCACCAATTTATGAGATTATTAGTACACTTTTACTCAAATCTTACTTTAAACCACCATTGAGTGTTTGTAATAACTTCCTTTTGCGATCTCTTGGGGAATTTGGTCGTTTACTGTTGTTAAAATAAGCTATTTATAGCCTTTTATATCGCTGCACAAATTAGCATTTCAGATGTACATATTCTTTATTGTTATGAAAATACCACAAATCTCAAGAAAATCACATACAAATCATATACTATCATAATCGTGTGTTTATTATTTGGATATTTCGTGGTACAGATGTTTCTCTGTGTTTGTTATGGTCAGATATGAATGTGGAAGATCAGGGGAGCTCGTGATAGGATGAGACGGGTCTTGTTATGAGAGGCAACATGATTGACAAGGTGACGGATGAATCAGGTCTCTGTCAGTCACAGCGTGAGCACGGAAGAGTAAAGACACAGAGACAGCCCAGGGAGCGGCTAATTGTCCTCAGATCGTGTAAATCAGTGGAAAATGAATAGAAATTATGTTTCTGTCTGAAGAAAGTAGAAGTAAACATGAGTAAATATATCTATCCCAAAACGAACCAATGGTGATTGGCATGCAAGATTTGCATTGCGTACCCTGCCCTGCATAGCGGGTGTAAGAAAAAGTGAAGACGTCGAAGATCTTGATGAAGAATAACTTTTATTACAGAATAGCAGTGACAAAGTACAGGCACCACTTCGGATTCAGCGGAGTCAGAATGAACCATGAACATCCTAAGCTCAAACATTAAAGTTTACTACCCTCAGTGTAAATGAAGTTGCTCCTGTTGTTACAGCTGTGGTTTGTATGTTAATTAAGTTCTGACACCCCTTTGTCTGAGGTGGTTCTCAGTGTCCCACACCTACTCCCATTCTACAATTGGTGATCTACAAACAACATAACTGTTGACTTTCTTCTTCTCTATAATAATTAAGCCATTTTGGGAAATGAGCATGATCAAACATATTGTGGAGTGGAATCTGGGTCGGGGCAGACTATAGATTCTTCCCCCCTTACACTGTATATCCGTGAAGGGCCGTGTGCCCTCATCACACATTCAGCTTTTCGCTTCAGAGCCGAGCGTACTGGTCACTGGAGAGTATTTAACAAATGAGTGTTGGTGTTACAGCACGTCAGCAGGGGTTGCTTCCTGTGCTGCTGTAGTTCTTTAAAGAGTCACGAGGGAAGCACACTGCAGTTTCCATAGAGACTGCCGGTCGTGCTGCGATCTTCCCTGGGTGCTTCGGCACTTCTTTCTTTTTCACAAAAGAGCACGTTCCTGCTAAAAGAGTTCACAGGTGATGTGGCGTCTTTTTCAAGATGTCTTTCCACCCGTGTGTTTCTGGATGTGGTCACTTTCTGCTTCCGTCTGACAGTCACGATCACTGTATCACGTGTTTGGGCTTAAAGCACGCTGAGTCAGCATTTGTGGATGAGTCATGCTCTCATTGCAGGAGCATAACCATCGCGACATTGCGGTCGAGACTCACTACATGACATGTGGTGGAGTCCCCCTTGCCATTGTTCTAGCGCCTCCTCTTTAAAGAAAGGGAGGACTACTTCGGCGTGTGGTCAGGGCAGGGGCGTAAATTTCGTCTAACAGTTGGGGGGAACAATAAACATAACATTTCTCAAGAGCGATTTTTGAAGGGGACACAAATAATACAGCTAAAATTGTACTTGTAAGGATATGCATACACAGAGGAAAGTCTTACTACTATTAATGCAGTAGGAAGACCGTGCCAAATTAGACAACTTCAAGCTGTTGTGGTTGCGCCGAGGCAGCACTCGTGTCCGTTGTAGACATTACTATACATCACAGTGTTGCCAAGTCCACGGTTTTCCCGTGAAATTGGGCTACTTTATCACTGTTGGCGCGGGTTGTTTTTCATGTCCGCAGGCTGAAGCGACCCCAATAACGTGTATTTTAGCCCCCGGAAACATAATTTTACCGGGACCCCTTGAAACATGGTTGTTTGGGCATAGTTTCTAGCCAAAAGACCGTGCCAAATTAGACAACTTCAAGCTGTTGTGTTAGTTTGGGCTAGTTTTAACAGGAAGACCGTGCCAAATTAGACAACTTCAAGCTGTTGTGGTCGCGCCGAGGCAGCACTCGTGTCCGTTGTAGACATTACTATATGTCACAGTGTTGCCAAGTCCGTGGTTCTCCAGTGGAATTGGGCTATTTTATCACTGGGGGGGGTTGGTCGGGATGTTTTTCATGTCCGCAGGCTGAAGCGATCCCAATAACATGTATTTTAGCCCCCGGAACACGAATTTTACCGGGGGACCCCCTTGAAACACGGTTAGTTTGGGCTAGTTTTGGGTAGCAATTGGGAGTGTTTTGCTGTAAAAAAAAAAAACTGGCAACCCTTTCCGTCAAGCAGGTAACGTTATTATAGCGACTTATTGAAAAATACATTGGCATCATCTGTATTAAAGAGAAAATAATCACTTCATCCAATGTTTAAGTGAATAAAATAGCCTTGACAGTCTTACTTACTGGAGTTCCACAACTATTGACTTTGTTCTCTCTCACCGGACTCGTGTGTGTGTAGGTGATGTAAAAGAGGAAGGCAAGCATTTGGACCAAAGCACTGTGAGGCAAGGGAGGGGAGACTCAAAATGTTTCTAAACTTAAAACGCATCTTTGCCCAGTTTGTGTTGTTTTACTACTTACACAATTATTTAAAGTATAAAACATTGTTATTTACAATACACAGCCTGGTTTTTAATAATATTTTTAGGGCGGCAAACCTCAGACAACCTCCTCCAGCACGTCGCACCCTGATGTCAATCACTGCATCAGGGGATGAGCTAGGCTCTGGGAAGGAAGACTCAGCTGTGTTGCCAGGGGAAGGTGGCGTTGCCAGAGTCAGACCCAGAGCTGACTGCTATGCTTTACCGGGCCGCAGAGAGTGTCAGGCTGCAGTGGAAGGCTCTGCTTTTGCTTAAAAGCTTAAGGTTGACTGATTGGTACCTGGGGGTGCCTCACGCTGTTCGCCAGTGTCCATCCCCAGTGCCTTTCTTTCCGGAGGTGCATGAAGAAGTCACTAGGTCTTGGAGTGCACCTTAATCTACCCGAAATAGAGCTAGTGTTTCCTCCATCCTCACTACCCTCGATGGTAGAGCAGACCGCGGGTATGTGCAGATCCCTCCAGCTGAGCACGCTATTGTGATGCAGTTGTGCCCGCAGAGCGCTGCCGCCTGGCAGGGTAATCCACGCCTCCACACTTAGGCTTACTAGAGGAAGTTTTGCCTATGCTTTTCAGAAAAATACCACAGCAAAAACAACTAGACTAATATAAATTTCAAATATTAAAGTGTTAAAGACAAGTAAACAGTCAGTAATAAAATAGGAACAAAGAAATCAATTAGCAAAAGCATAAATAAATACAACGTAACCAAATTTCAGGTACAGAAACTGTAATAAAAAAAACTGCATAGATTTATTTTCATAAATAAAATATAGATTAATTATTTAAAGTTATTACAGATATGCAGTCAAGATCAGTGAGTTATTTTCTTTTGTTCTTTGATTAACATTAATGACAGGCAGTGCATATATTAGGCTGCTGTCTCTTTAACACTGAATGCTCGCAGATCTAAAAATACTGTACACGTGTGTTTTCTTTCTCATCTGTTTATGTTCAGTTAAGACAAAAACAGCTGTGTTTATGATGATATACTGACATAGTTTTCTGCATACTGGTCGATAAATATGAAAGAAGTCAGTTCCAGCCCGGAACAACCTTTTCTGCAGTGGAAATGCACGGAGTGGTTCAAGAATGGACACAGGCTGGAAACCCGCATCAAGACCACTGTTCTCTGCTCATGCTTGCACTTCAGACATGTATGCTGCACGCAAACAGGGTGCAAGTTCTTTCCATTCCTGCACTTAAAACATTTTAAATCACATTAAAATGTGAACGTGGGAATCGTTAAGTGGAATCGAAATGCTCATGTCTTATCGAATACCCGGTTCTTGGAAATTTGGAACCGGTTCTAAAATGAAATCGGTTTTTGATACCCCACCCTACCTATAGGTGGCGAAAGTCACTGAGTGGGCCGTGGATCAGGCGATGTCGACCACCCAAGAATGCCACCTATGGCTGAACCTCAGCTCCAACACGGTCCCAGCAGCAGCCTCCACCTAGACCGCAGTGTCAAAAACGCAGGAAAATGGCGCAGCCCATCTCTGCCCCTGTCAGGCCCGTAAAGCATCAAATCATGTGGCAGCATTCCTGAGACGGGAGACCCAGAGATGCAGGATCCTGATCTTCAGGAGATGGTGACCGCACCACTTGTTCCCCTGGAGGAGGGCCTGGTGAAGAATCTTCAGTTGAATTTCACTTTTGATTGGTACCTAAAACATCAACAAAAGAGCAGTTTCCTCCATCTCTTGGTCACAAGACGGCTCAAATGGCAGTGTGTGAAGTTCCGCCTCGCCACTCTCATCTCCCTCTTCTGTCACCAGCGTGCAGCAGAGCCTGGCCTGAGGACACTATGCCCTGTCGTGGAGCCAGGTAAGCGTCGCACCGTGCACTCAGACCCCACTCCGGGACGCTGTGCCTCCCGGGTCGGGTACCTGTGCTTCACCTTGCTGCCCCACTGCGGGTACGCCTGTGGTTCCTTTGGTCCCACTTGCACGGTTCCTGGTTGCCTGGTTAGCGTTCCCCAGACCATCTCACTGGCTCACTCAAACCATCAGACTCAGATACGCGATTCAGTTTGCCAGGCATCATCCAATGTTCAGAGGCATCCGGTTCTGTCTTCTGTCTTCAATCTTGGATCTGCGAGTCCTGAACCAGGCCCTTCACAAGTTCTCGTTCAAGATGCTAATGCAGAAACGCAGTTTTCAATGCATCCGTCCTCACGATTGGTTTGCAGCAATCGATCTGAAGGACGTGTACTTTTATGCCTCGATTCTCCCTCTGCACAGGCCATTCTTTTGCTTTGCGTTCGAGGGATGGGCATTTCAGTACAAGGTCCTCCCCTTCAGGCTGTCACTGTCACCTCATGTCTTCCCAAAAGTCGTAAGAAGAAGAGGGAAGAAGGCATTTGCTATGACTGGCTCATTCTTGTGCAGTCACAAAGTCAGCTGTGCGAACACAGGGACCTGGTGCCATATGGAGCTTTGGGTCAACTGAGAAAAGAACAAACTCTCCCCTGTGCAGAGAATCTCTTTTCTCGGAATGGAGTTGAATTCGTTACATACATATACATACATACGTACGTACATACATACATACATACATACATACATACATATATATATATATATATAATATAATAAGGGGCGAATAGTCAAAGATTTGATGCTTCGATAGGAGGAGCCTGAATCGACTACCAATCTCAAAGTCGCATATTCACAGAGGTTTTATGTTCATGCCATTTTGGCTATATGGGGGTGCTCAATGTCTGATTTCACATAGAACTACCAGTTTTCTCCCAACGTTAATCATTTCAGCCTGGTATAATTAGATTGTTGCACGCTGTGAGCACCCACATAAAAACTCGAAATATTATCTATTCACTATCATATTGGTGTAACTGGCCAAACTTACAAATCTTGAGATCGTGATGAAGATGAGAGACAACTTTTTAGTGATTATAAAGGGCAGTGCTCTTTGAGTGCTTTCTATGATATATAGCTTTTAATCCATAAAGAATTTGCAAAAAAAAACAAGAAAACATATATTTTTCGGCCACATACATGCTACAAAGTTTCGGGAATGACACCCGCATATTTATGCGGGATTAACACTCAAAAGAGCAATGGACGAGATAAAAATATAAATGAAAATGTATGTGAATTGAGGTTTAAGCTGTCAGACTCTGTTCTGTGTTTTCCTCCCCCACTAAACACATGCCCGGGCCCTCGGACCTCCAAGTGTTCCCCATGGTCCAGTTTTCCATTGTTTGATTGTGTTTGTGTGATTTTATTGTTCCCAGGTCTTTCTCATGTTGATTGGTTATTGATTTCAGGTTTGCCTCATTGTGTCCCTCCGCTAGTCTGATATATAAAGTGTGTTCTGCCCCTTGTTGCTTGTCCGGAATTGTATATGTCTACCCTTGCCACGCGTGTTTTCCTTGTTCCCTGGATATTATTAAAACCTATATGTTTGAATCCCACTCCCCGTCAAGCCTTGGTTGCTCCAAAGTTAAGTTCGCTGGGCCACCGCTCGCTCGAGCCCACCGGAATCTCTGCTCTCAAGCCCACCGGCCGCTCCGAAGTCAAGCCAGGTGGCCGTGGCTCTCTCTAGCCCACCGGCCATTCCGAAGCCAAGCCCGCCAGTGGCGGCATTCACAAGCCTGCCGGCCTTGGCTCTCTCCAGCCGGTTCCTCAGTCAAGCCCGCCGACCACGCCTTTCACCCCGAACCTAAAGGGGAATCCAAGGAGGAGAAGGTGGTTGGCTCCAGCCCCAGAGCTCGCTCCATTGTCGGCTCCAGCCCCAGAGCTCGCTTCAGTGTCGGCTCCAGCCCCTGAGTCTTCTCCAGTGTCGGCTCCAGCCCCAGAGCTTGCTCCAATGTCAGCTCCAGCCCCCGAATCCAGCCCAGAGAGGGCTCCTGTTCTCGAGTTTAGCCCACAAAGGGCTCCTGTCCCCAAGTTTAGCCCAGTGAGGGCTAATGTCACCGAGTTTAGCCCAGTGAGGGCCTCTGTCCCCGAGTTTAGCCCCAGTGAGGGCTCCAGTCCCGAGTTTAGACCAGAAGAGGGTCAGTCCCCGGAGTTTAGCCCAGAGAGGGCTCCTGTCCCCAAGTCAAGCCCAGGGAGGGCAATTTTTCCCGAGTTAGGCCTACGGAGGGCCGCTTAAGACTATATTCTCCCCAAGGATTTTTTGGGGGCTAGTATGGGTCCGTCCGTAGTGGCCGGGCCAATTGGCGAGGCCAAGACCACGGAGGTCGTCCAGCCATGGCCTTCTGAGTTCCCTGCTCTGCCGTGGCCTCCTGAACTGTCTGATCCACCATGGTTTCCAAAGGAAACTCCATCGCTGACAGAATGGAGAAAAAAACCTTGGAAGAAACCAGGCTCAGTCAGGAGGCCAAATCTGATGAAAATGAATATCCAGCATCTTCAAAAAACAAAAAAAAAAAATCATGGGGCAGCAGAAGGAAGCATGAGGTGCTCCAAAATTTCTTGGTAAATGGCTGCAGTGACGTTGGTTTTCAAAAAACGCAATGGACCAAAACCAGCAGATAACATTGCACCCCAAATTATCACATACTGTGGAAACTTAACACTGGAATTCAAGCAACTTCGGCTATGAGCTTCTCCACCCATCCTCCAGACTCTAAGACCTTGGTTTCAAAATGAAATACAAAACTTCCTCTCATCTGAAAAGAAGACTTTGGACAACTGGGCAACAGTCCAGTTATTCTTCTACTTAGCCCAGGTAAGACGCCTCTGACGTTGTCTGTGTTCAGGAGTGGCTTAACAAGAGGAATACATCAACTGTAGCCAAGTTCCTTAACACGTCTGTGTGTGGTGGCTCTTGAAGCCTTGACCCCAGCCACAGTCCATTCCTTGTGAAGTTCACTCAAATTCTTGAATCGATATTGCTTGACAATCCTCACAAGGCTGTTGTTCTCTCAGTTGGTTGTGCATCTTTCTCTTCCACACTTTTTCCTTCCACTCAAATTTCTATGAATATGATTGGATACGGCACTCTGTGAACAACCAGCTTCTTTGGCAATGAATGTTTGTGCTTACCCTCCTTGTGAAAGGTGTCAATGACTATCTTCTGGACAACTGTCAGATCAGCAGTCTTCCCCATGATTTTGTGATTTAGCCCTAGTGAACCAATTTGTTTGTGAGAGATCATTTTGAAGGCTCAGGAAACCTTTGGAGGTGTTTTGAGTTGATTAGTGATGGGCATGTCACCATATTCTAATTTGTTGAGCTAGTGAATTAGTGGTTTTTTGTTAAATGTGAGCCAAAATAAAAATGAAAAGAACCAAAGACTTAAACTACTTAGTCTGTGTGCATTGAATTTATTTAATACACGGGTTTCACAATTTGAGTTTAATTACTGAAAAGAACTTTTCCACGACATTCTAAATTTATTGATTTCTTACAATATGGAGCATACATTTATGCGTGTTGAAGTCCAGCGCGATGGTTGCGGGACGAGGTGGGTTTGACTCCGCGGATACTTTTACACTCTTGCCAGGGTGATAATGCAAGACGTTATCGGCCTTTTCTAATCACCTTAACCACCGGCTTCATATGGTTTTTTTTTTTTTTTTTTTTTTTTGCTCTACTTTAATTTTGGTTTTGTGATGGTATGGTATATTTGCATGCTAGTGAAGGAACGATTCCCGTGACGTGGATGGTTATTGGATTGATAGCAAACCGAGGACTGTTGCAAACTGCATGTCGGACTGCCATTGGGACAACTACAGTTTTCAGGAGGGAAAATACTCCAGCAATTGTGGGTTGATTATGGATGGGCACATGGGGTGTTTGACTTAAAAAGCATATTAAAAACAACAAAAGACAAATTATTATAAACAACATAAAAAAACTTGATTTTCACCACAGGGGGTATATCACTAAAGAAGTGTTCTGTTCCTGTGGGCCTCTCACCTTTGGTCCTCCTCCCGAATCACAACATGCTTGCAAGTGTGACATTGCTTTACAACAGTTCAAACAACAAGAAGTCGATGTTGAGTAACTTAAATTTTAGACACAATATTACCAGTTCTTTAAGCTTCACCAATGAAAATAGTTCCAAATAAAGCCACAGTAGAACCATTGCGCATCTGTGAGTGACACATGGTAGTTGGCAATAGACAGGCAGAGTGATACAAACAGAGATATTGGTCAATCGGATTTGAGGACCAAACTGTTGTATAGATTAAAATGAAAATGCTGTCATAATTTACTCACTCTCGTGTCGTTCCAAATCTGTATGACATTTTTCTTCATTCATGACCTCTAGACTGGACTACAGTAATGCACTGCTAGCTGGCTGTCCTGCATCTTCAATAAACAAGCTAAAGATAGTCCAAAATGCAGCGGCTAGAGTCCTAACCAGGTCAAGAAAATA
>JADLZN010011170.1:0-57339 GCA_018155175.1 Sinocyclocheilus anophthalmus | reverse complement strand
CTAATATATATATAATAATATATATATTATATATATATATTTATTAATATATATACTATAATATATATATTAATGAAATTAAAAAGGTCCATGAAAATCCCTTAAAAATGATAGATTTTTTTAAGAGTGCTATAGAAATGTTGATTTTAAAATGGTCTCTAGCCACGTTACTGAAGAGAAAGATCTGAAAAGACATAGAACTTATTAGACCACACTACAAGCGAGCACTATTAGTGCCAGGAGGCAAATGTCAAGATCAACATATTGTCACCTTGCAACAGAAAATAAATCAAGACTCACATTCATAAATACAATTTCGTGTCATTGTGTCGAAGGTTTTTTTCTTTTTTTTAGTACGCCTTCAATAATTTTCACATGATTTCATACAATGAGTAATGAGAAACCCACATATATTAATGCAATCACGCCACGAAATTTTTGCTTTTACTTGTCTCTATAGTGATCAAAAGATGATTGCTGTGTGAGGCATATATTTGAGCGCCTAGGTATTTTTTTTCAAGAAAGGGCGGCGGCAAAAGATTGAAAAAGTAAACCAGAGCGGCAAAAATTCAAACAGATGCAAGCACATTCTTGAGAAAGAGCAAGAGCGTGGTCATGATACGTCTAGTCGCGAGACACTCACTCCATCAACTGTAGTTTATACTCCCACGTCATCTCCTCACTCGCTCTATACCCATTTCTGTCACAAGTGTAGCCGAACGTTTGAAGATATGGACAAGATGCCCCTATTTTGTATTTTCATTTATTTATTTTTGCCACTGGAAATTTTTACCACAAATTCTAGGTAAAGACAAACAAATAATTATGCGGCAAATTCCATAAAGCCTCTGAATTATTATGCACAATCTGGAATTTCTGAATCAAAATCGCTATATGCATAACATCAGTAAAATATGATCTAAAACTGCTGGCATTTTCCTGCATGGCTGCCAGTGTCCTCGCTGAATTTCAAATGTGAAAGTCAAAATGAACTCTCAAGGTTCAAACGTGTGCCCATTTTAAAGCAGAGCATAACAAGGTTACTGTGACATATTAAATGCATTTTCTTCTTCTTTTCTGATGGCATAAACTCTTTCAGGTGGAATCTGAACAATAAGGGTTGCATCTAAGAAAATATGAAAAACTATGCCAGTTCCCACAAACCCCCCCCCCCACTAAACCCCCCCCCCCCCCAAAATAATTATTTCAATAAATATATTAGTGCCATTTTCAGTCAAGTAGGTAAACACCCCCCCCCCCCCCCCCCCCCGTAAAGCACAGAATGCCTCTGCTGAAAAAGGGTGATTAATTGCCTGCAGACTCCATTTTAAAATGTATCATCCAAACATTTTAGAACATAAACATTATATCTTGTCCGACATACTGATATCATGCTGTTTTAAATGTTTGGCACTGCTGTACTTTTTTTTTTTTCATGCAACTCTTCAGTGCAAGCCAATGTTTGGCCTTCCCTAAAAGATCAATAAACTGACAAATAAAACACATTTGAATCCTGCATATAATTCCTCCAAAACATATGCTTGCCGTCCCCCGCTCACATTAAAGCTTCTCTGTTGCTCAGATGTTGCATCAGAAATCAGGATCTTGGAGAATGATATTTTATCCCTGTGGGGATATTTCTTTCTCTTGCCCTCAACTTCTTAAATGATAACTTTTAAAAAAGTATACACTTTTCCCCCACTTTTCTCCTGCTAGCTTTTTAGTCATAGTATGGATTCAATGTAACAGTGTTACAAATGTTGAGATCCAAAGGTCTGAGACCACATCTGGGATTCAAAAGCTAATTTAAACCTAGAAATATAGAAAACATCTTTTTTAAAAAGGCTTTTCAGTTACAAAGCAGCATGATTTCTAATCTAATGCCGTAGCCTATAGTTACATTTCAAAATTAACAACAAGACTAAAATTCTCTAACAGGACTAAATTATATTCTGTATTCTGTTCTCATCTGCTGTGTCATTCATTCATTCATTAATTTTAACGCCATGTATGTGATATTTTCTCACACACATTTGCTTATTTCTCAGCACTTCTGTTTTCCGTGTTTTTGTTTAAAACAGACAGATTCGCGACACAACTCGAGTTTGCAAGCTTCATTACAGCGTCAACTGAAGGACATACAGTCCCGTCACCCGGGGTAAACTGTAAAAAAATCGAGTAATAATTGCTATGGTAAAAAATTATGGCTAGCAACGTTTTAGGTTTTACGGTTTTAACTTAAATTTTACAGTTAACTACCGTAATTTAATTAACTGATATAATGTTAATATACCAACCTATTGAAGTACTGAAATCTGTTTTGTACCTTTGTAATACACTGATAACCACCAAATACAGGTGATGATGAGAAAGTCACATGATGAACCAAAGCCCACAATCACAAGCAGCTTTTAAATAATAAATAAACACCAAAAACCATCGTGGTAACACACATGAAACTGAAATAATGCAATACACATTCATTTAACAACGTTAGGTGTAACACACAACCCTAATATACAAAACTAAGAAGAAAAAACTAAGAAGAAACATAGTTATTTCAACAACAAAAAAACGCAGGGAATTCTGGGAATGTCAATTTACGGTTATTCACTGTAAATTATACGGTCTTTTTCACTTCCAAAAATGGTATACTACCGTAAAATTAATGTCCAATACATGTAATGTCCAATACAGTTTTTCACCGCATATAGTAGGGGAATTTACCGTTAACCATTTAACAGGTTTTTACTGTAGCATTTTTACAGTCTTTTACCATTAAATTCACAGTCATTTTTTACAGTGTACCTACCATACCTGAAAGTGGCAATTAATAAATACAGTAATATTCCCTTTTCGGAAACTGTGGCTTCCACACAGAAGTGCACACATCAACGTTCCTCCCATGTGAGAAGAGATACTCATGGTCACTCATACTTCATAATAAATAAATGATAAACAGGTAATTTTGCTGAATTCTGTAGTCTTTGATAAAACACAGCTGTTGACCAATCAGAAATCATAGGCGTGCCGAGACTACAATGTTGATAAATTGAAATAAGTTGCTACTTGTTGACCTTACTAAAAGAGAAAATCTGTTCATAAGCAGTCATTTGATTCTGAGAATCAGACTGCATCTGCCCAAGCAATTTGTGGTAAATGCCTTTTCAGTGGCACACAGAAATTTTATGTTAACCACATAAATTCAGACTACAAACGGAGCCTAAAATAGTATTATAATTTTTACAGTGTGAATGTTGTGCAGGGAAAGCTGACAAACATTAAAAGAGATTCATATCTATGGATACTGAAAAAGAGAAGTTTGGCTATCATACGTTTTGCCTGGTAATGTTTTTATAAGGTTTGAATAGTTTTTGGTCACACCATTGTTTCAGTTCGTAGATCGCCTTTATGCTTTATTTAATCATTTGAGGTCAATGATCCCTCAATAACATTTAAAAGGCCGCTCATTGCTTGGCAACTAATAGCGTAATCACTAAAATGAAGTGGAGTAAAGAATAAATACGAAAACAAAAAAAACATGAAAGATGAAATGGCCGAAATAACAAAAATAATTGATCAATATAATATAAATATGAAATAAAAAGAGGTCAGCAATGAATTCGAAAGACTTGAAGGGGCTATATATTTTTAATGAAATATTATATCATTTACTATATACTATGTTTTATAATTGATGTCTTAATGTCATTCCTAATTGAAAAAAAAAATATCAAGAGAAACCAAAGATTTATTTTACCTGGTCTGAAATACCTGTGCTATGAGATAAAATGGTCTCAAAAGAGCTTGATGCAACCTTGGTGGTGTGAAATTGACATTCTTACATCGCACAGAGCGTTGACTTTGTTGGAATTCTTGCTCGCTCATCCATGAAGCAAACTATCTTCTGGCGAAGCCATTGAGAATCAAAGCACACAGCACTCTCCAGACGCTAATATCTGTCAACACTGTTGTCCTAACTGGAAGCAAACTATATGTGGGACGTAGTGCCCTAGTGTTAGGCCAACTTAATTATGTTTACAGAGCAGGAGCATCTGACAACCAGTCCACAACAATTTGGGTCCGCCCGCCCCCCCACAGGGGGTGGTGCTCTGTTCCTTTGTATTCATGGGTGGGATGGGTAGGGAGGGTGATGGCGGGGTGGCGTTAGCGACCTTTTTTATCTTCCCCCTCCTCTCGTTTGATGCCAAAGACACTAAAAAGCAAAAGCCAGCGGGCCTTCTTCGGTTAACACCCACACTATATATTCAAGTTGTACAAGGCTCTGGCGCTTTTCGGACAGATGGTCGCATCAAACTGGCAGTAAGCATCTAGTGTGGTTAAGATAGCCCCCTTCTGCTGACTCTCCCAAAGGTCGTTTTTTTAAGCCCGTCGTGTCATGGCAGTCTTCTCGGATGGAAGCGCCGCTCCAGGACACGATGATCAGGTCCCCCGGATACAAACATTAGCGGACAATTGCCAGCCAGCATGAAAGACAAGGCCTAAGGAAAGACAGATAGTGATTTTGCAATGCGTGAGTGTGGATATCCGTGATTTAAAGGTGGTATTAACACTGAGCTGCAAGGTATGCGGTATGCAGTTGCTAGGGCCCTGCGCGTAGCACCATCCTGCCAAGTACGTTTCAAAGCCCCCGAACCCAGTACAGCAGTGACTACCATCGACTTCGGTTTACTGGGTGTGGAAAGTCAGAGTCTCTGGTGATGAATCGTAAACAGGGTGTATTGGCTCCTGCGGCCGGCTGTTGAGTGTTCTTTTACAGCCTTCTCTAGTCCACCTGAGCGCGTGAGGGTTGCCCTTTCGTTTTCTTGTTGTAGTGTCGATTTAATAGATAATCATGATTCTCCATGTGTTTTGCCACCGGTCGGTGGCATGGGAGGCGGAGGCTGTGCACAAAAACGCTGATCTCACTCTTACTGCCACTCAGTAGTGCGTTTTTGTCTAATGGAATAAAGTTGTAGGCTCCTATAACATAAATGTACATGTAAGCACATGTCGGGTGCACTACTTCCTTTGTATTTTTGCTTGTGTAGGGTGAGACCGCGCGTGGGTTGTCTGTAGATATGGACCACAAGTAACAACAAAAATTTTGTAACAACACTGCAGTACCAGTTAGGATGCGACGACAATCACGAAATTGGAATGCCACACCACACGGAACTGAAAAAGCGAAGCAGCAAATTTAAACAAAATCGACTTAAATGATATGTCAAAAAAAACAACAGTGTAGCGAATGTGCACACTGTAATGGCACAGCATCAAGAGAAGTGTATCGTTTTGCCACCACTCGACATGGAATTGACCATTAACATTTTAACAATATAATAAAATAGAAAAACCAGTATCTCACGTAACACGGCAATAGTGTATTCGACATTTAAATGCTGAATATTGCCACCATGTTATTTTACTGCATTTGTATAAGTTGATTATTTTGCTACGATCAAACGACTAAAATGAAGCCATGTAAAATACAAATACCAGCACCCACAATTAGATTTTAAAAGACCCATTGTAAAAAATAAAAAATAAAAAGTCAAGATAAAGATAAAAAAGCTGAAACGTACAACATTAACTTGTAATAACATGACATAATATGTTTACTATTCATCAAATGATGTGCAAAATCAAAATAAAAAGAAACTGTGATAAACAATTAAAAGATTCCTAAATCAAAATGAACAGCTAGATTACACCCGAAAAATAACATCGGATCTACCGAAACTATCCTTTCTAAGGCACCCCCCCGTTTTTTTTCCCCTTCTTGTTGTGGATCGGGGGAACAGCAGAGCTAGGGCTCCCCGTCAAAGAAGTAAGACATGGCGATTCCCGCCTGCAAGAAACAGGATTTAGCTGAATTAGAGTCATTCCTCACAGCGGGCATATTCCACTCTGACCTAGTTCTTACAAGAACTAGGCCAGACAAGCACACCACCCTTTAGGGGAATAAACCAACTATTGAACAATGTGTTATTTGACGCTGCAATGTTCAGTTTTGTGCTACTGGTGAGGGGAGAGGGATGAATGTGATATTATTATGTGTAATAATGCCAAAAAGAGAATATCATTCATCGCCACGCAGCTCTCCCTCCACCCTGTCCCGATACCGCCTGCTCCGATATAAACCACAGAACATCCCTACCCGTCATATAAGAGTCATTCTAGTGTACAGTATATTTATAGCTATTGCGTTGTCATGAGGCATCAAGGTGTGTTTTTTTCTGAGCGGGCGCTGCCACGAGCTAGAGTACAAATTTCACTCATGTTTAGCCTACATGTGTAACTCAAAGATGGCGCTAGAAAAAATATAAACGCTGCGAATCGATGAAGTCAATTCTGCGGTAATTCAATGGTATGAGAATGTTATTCGCAATATATGTGTTGTAGGCCATGGTTGTTATAGTCGTCTGCGCACTGACTTCGATGTCTTAGGAGCTAACTCAACGAGGAATTAGCGTAATTCTTCTGCCCTAGACTTGACGAACTAGAAACTTTACGTACACCGTTGTTCATGTGAACTCAAAGACAGCCTGATGCTTTTTTATAGACTATTTGTGGGTGGCTGTATGTTGTTTCACCTATCAATTTGTGTCAATAAAGTATAATAGGGTAAATCATGTATAGTCATTTCTCCTATATAGCGCTTGCATAAAGCAAGTAGTGCATACACTTGTAGCTGTTATGTATTTTTGTAAGTCATTGTAAGCCCTCTTTAAGTCATGCGCAACGCACAAAAGAATATATATATATATAGATATTATATAAATAATATATATATCTATATAGACAGGATTTATACAGTATATATGTAAAGGACTGCGTAGACAGATGCATTATTGTTAATGTTAACATTACTAAACATTATTAGGCTACATAATGCATTAAACATCATTAGAAGCACAGTGCTGCTCAGTTCCATCACTAAAAGTCTGAAGAACCCAGAAGCTTGATTGCTTACAGTTTGTCACGATGTTTTATCCAATGCAGTTGAAGCATGTGACTGTTACATATAGTTCCAAGATAATTGAATCAAGGAGATCTGAAACTGACAATAAGAACAGCCTCATTAAAGTAAAACTCTACGAGGCTAAAGGAGAATGCTGTCTTAATTCGATCTGGATGGCACTGCAGTAGTATTCTTCTGCTTGGCCTTCAGTCTCCACGGGACCCAAGCAAGTCTTTGATGTAGCAGGCGAACATGCGGTTAATAGCAAAGCAATTAGTATACATGAGAAAGAAACAATATTGAGATTCAGGTCTCATCAGTGCTGGGGAAACCGGGTTCGGTGGAGCAAAGTGGAATTTAATTGACAGCAGTGATGACACAAGAATTGAAGGAACCTAATCAAATTATGGTGACCATTTTGACATTGAGTTTATTCCAGTGGAAGGGCACATCCTTTTACAAGACAAAAAAAAGTGACAATGATGGAAGTGATGATTTCTTGGGTTATTTAATTAGACAGATCTTTGATATCTGAGTCCCTTGCCTCATCAAGTGTGAATATAGATGACTTATTTAATTCTGATTTAACACTCTGACGCGAGAAAACACAACTAATGACATAATATGTGTCAACCAGTGTTTCCTTTAGCGAACTAACCTCTTATGCCCAAATCACCTGGGGAGGAAGTCACTGTTTCTTAGCCGATGAACGTTTTTTACGCTCTCTTTCAGTTTTCCCAACGTTTTATGGATTCGCCAGGCAAAAGAGTTCATTAAGAACTATTTAGCCCAAGCAAAAGCATTCACATAAGCTTGACGTTTGTCTCCATTCCACGTTAAAAGCTCCCGAATGGGTCAGTTAAAATCCCTCGAAATCTGTTCAGGTGCATTTAAAGGGTCATATGATGCGATTTCAATTTTTACTTTCGCTTTGGAGTGTTACAAGCTCTTGGTGCATAAAGGAAGATCTGTAAAGTTTCACAGAACTAAAGTTTCAAATCCAAAGAGATATTATTTATAAAAGGTAAGACTCGTCCACGCCCCCCTAAAACAGCTCGTTCTAACACCCCCCCCCACATATCTACATTTTACGATGTGGGAAGTTTTGAATAACGCCGCCCAAATGTTCACTCAAAGGAAGAAGGCATAACTTTTATTCTCGCTGAAGTATTGCTGCTGCCGCCATGTCGTGAATGCGCTGTGTGATTCGTTGTGAAAGCGAAACTACTTGGTTTGGTCTTCCAAAAGAGGACAATATCCGCTTCGTTCGCATGGAGTTGATCCGTGCTGGTTGCTGAGGAAATACTTCAACTTGCGCTGTGGATCGCCGGATCGGCTTTCACCGCGGACAAAGCTGAGTCCAGCCCGGGGTCATCAAATGTGGTTGCCACAAGCCCGCAGGTATGATACTCCACTATTCCAGAACACTCAACCCAAATATTTGAGTGTGTGCAGCACATTTTATGGAGGACCGTTTTCTTTATCCTGGGAGAGTAGACTACAATGACTCACAGACTGTACGTTTTTTTTATATTTAAAGAGTTTATCTTTTTTTTTAAGCGAGTTTTTTGGGCAGTGTAGAGAAATGTTGTTTGTCATTTCTCCGATCACAAACTCAGACATGGTTCCTTTCGTGGAACTTCGAACTGCGTCTTCTAGGGGTCGCTATGGGGAACGCCTAGTCGTGACCCGTGTCTGAAGCATACAATGAAAAAACACCAACAACATGTTGGCCGGCGACAGCCCATGAAGTCACTACCGGTGCAACTATACAAAAGGCGCCGGTAGCGCACATCATCACTTTCTTCGTCTTCACTGACCGTTCTGTTTGAAGCGTGCATTCCAAAAGCAAAGTCAGACTATTTCTTTTCCTACTATGGCGAGCACTACCGGAGCGTTTAGAAAGTGTGTACATCCGTGTCAGCGGTTTCTGACACCCGATGAGTCACACGATCTATGAGGTGTTGGTTTGGGCGAGGAGCACGCACGCGATGTCCGCGAGGGGGCAATCGGCGTGCATTGCGAGAGCTTTTTTTTTTTTTTGCTGAAAAAAGCTCGTTCTCGTTTGTCTCTCTTCTCGAGTGGGGAGGGACAACCATCGGTTTCCCGCGGCTCGGGACCTGCAGCTGCTGAGGCACGGAGGAGAATGAGCTCGTGGGGATCTCAGGGGGACCTAGCCGATGAGGCTGAAGGGGCGGTTCCCCTCTTCCGCGCATCGGTGTCTGGCGAGAGACAGCCACTGGACGATGACATCCTCTCTCTAATATCATCTGATCCATGGGTCAGTGCTAAGTTGGGCCCAGCCCAACAAGAGCAGAAAAATGGATGTGGAGCTTGTGTAAGAAGATGAGGCCTGAGCTTCCCATCACCTAGAACTAGCGTATGATGAGCTGGTTCGAGTGAGGATGGGCCGGCATAGGCTCGGAAATTAACCGTCGTGGTAAACGCAAAGTTAGGTGCGCACGTCGCGAGGTCCGCACTCGAGACGTTATCTCTCACACTGTGCGGACGACACCCCTCCAGCTCCCGTGAGCTTCCCATTTTTTATTTTTTTTTTTCCGTCCTGAATCTCCATACTGGATCGAGAAGGAAAACTTTGGGAGAAGCCGTTTTCCTCCACGCGTATACGGTTTCAGCATACGAGTATGGAATTATCGAGGTCAGTATGCGCGGGGAAAGCGGCTATGGGATGATTGCCCCCTGTGGAAGAGACGCAGCCAGCTATCTCTCTATGGGTGAGACATCAAAACTCCCTCCTTGCCATCTGTGCCCCTTCAAGCCACATCTCGCACGAACGGCAAGGCGTACGCAGCAGCAGGTCAGGCTGCAGCCTCATTGCACACCATGGCGGTGCTTCAGGCATACCAGGCTCACCTGCTGAAGGACCTGGATGAGGGGAAGGGCCTTTCCTCTGCCGGAACGGCTCAGCTGCGGCACACCACAGACTTGGCCCTCCTGGCTACTAAGCAGGCAGCCTCGGCCATGGGCAGAGCGATGGCTGCTATGGTGGTGACGGAGCGGCAGTTGTGGGTGAACTTGGCGGACATCGGGAAGAAGAAAGGGGCTTTCTTCTCGATGCCACCGTTTTGCCCTCTGAACTTTTTGGTACATCCGTCGAGACGGTCGTCGAAAAGTTCAGGGAGGCGAAGGCGCGCTCAGCAGCGTTCAAATCCTTCATACCACGAAGGCCCAGGTCGGAGCCCGAACAAACCAGGGGTCCTGGCCCATCTCAGTCTGAAGATCAGAAACGGGCACAGAGGGCTAGTGTCGCGACTCGCGCCCCGCCTCCACCTGTGGGCACCCCGAGGCCGCGCTCCGCGCACCGGCACACCGTATCGTGGGTCAAGGGGAGGCAGGCGAAACCCGAGGGGTGAGACCTGGGCAAGGCGCCAGCGCTTTCGTCCAGGTCAGAGTAATACTTAGGTAGTCACGCTCTCCCGCGGAGGGTGCAACATCTACCCTGTCCTCCCCTTTTTCCAATTCCCCTGTTATGACCACCATCTCCAGCTGACCGAGGTTAGCTGTAAAAACCTTTTCAAACAGTCTCCTACTGGGCCATGAGTTGTTGGTGGGTCTATGGCTAGATCATAGTAACCGCACGACTGATGGTCCGGTCAAAAATCCCCGAACAGAGCCCCGGCAATAAGGCTCGTGGTGGGTGAGTATGATCCATAGGTCATGAGAGTGTATACTAATGAGAGACTGAGGTGGTCATGTGTAATATATGTAAAGTCACCTGCAGCGGATGATCCGGTCAGAAAGATCCTCGGAGCAGAGCTCCAGCACAGAGGTCATGGGGGTGAGTACGATCCAAATATCATGATATCTGTATATCGAGGACAGACCGAGATGGCTGTGTGTGTGTAACCTTCTATAAGTTCCTTGCAGTGTTTCCCGGGACCTGTGCGGTTCTGTCCCTTGCTAGAAGCCCTCAATGAGGTGCCGTTGCTGGGCTCAGAGGCCAGGTGCTCTACTTGCAGTAGGCGTGTCACTCGTCGACATACATCCAGACGGTAAGAAAAACCGGGCTTCGGCTTCATACCTCCTGGATCATGCGGCCGATTACGGGCTCTTGCGGGAGCCTTCGTGAACATCGGGCCCCCGGTGCTACGCTGCAAGGCACCCGGACGGGGCTACAGTGCCTGGTCACCCCGAGGGGCTTCCTGGCCACCGGCGTACTCCTTCTTGCTGAGGCACAGGAGGTACGGGGGCATCACCAGGATCCTCCTGTGTAAGCTCTCCTAGGCAGGGCTCCCATCACTACTGAGATGTGCGAGCCGGCCTCTTCCGGCAGGCCGATATGGTCGGGTCTCCATGAACTTAAAATCCAGATAAGATGATAAGTGTCCACGTGAAGCAGGCTTTGCAAAGAAATCTCTCCAAATACCACGTGAGTTGGGGATGTGCACATGAGGCTGTGCGCATTTCTCTAAAATCCACATAGCTGGTAGATGGGCACGTTTGCGTTGCCCATCTTCTAAAATTCCACGGAGGTGTAAATGGGCACGGGATTCTGTGCCCATTTCTCTAAAATCCTGTCAAGGTAAGGGTTACGCGTGCTGTCTTCGTTCCCTTTGGTTTAAAGTGGAGTAACACCCCGGTACCCTGGGTGCCACTCAAATAGTGTGTCTTGCCGACACACCCTGGAGACAGCACTCCCCTCACCTCAGAGGAGGGTGCTGGAGCTGCTGTTCCCAACCGGCCATTACGTCCGGTTGACAATAGAACCCTAAGAGTGCTCTTTCCGCACCTTCTAAAATCCACGTGAGTGTTAAGTGTGCACGTTATCCTTTGCCGCTTTTCTAAAATCCACGTAAGTGGTGGGTGGGCACGTTAAGCTTTGCCACCCGTCTAAAATTCCACCTAGGTGGTAGGTGTGCACGTTATGCTTTGCCACTTCTCTAAAATCCCACGAAAGTGGTAGGTGCGCACGTTCTTCTTTGCCCACCTCACTAAAAATCCTGTATGGTGAGGGTTACGCGTTTCAGACTTCGTTCCCTGTTTCGGAGAGGGTTAGGCCCCAATTTCCTGGGCTCCTCTCAACCAGTGTGTCTCGATCGACGCACTCAGAAGGCACTGCCCCCCTCGATATCAAGGGGTACTAAGAGGGTGTCGTCTGACGAGCAGGATCCTCTCAGAGGAGTTGAATCCCTCGCTCCATGGGCTGTCCTCGTGGTAATGTTTAGCACTGCTCCCCTTTCAGGAAAGGGTCACCTAGAATGGGGACAGTATTCCTCAGCTGAGGAAAAACGGAGGTGCCTCTGGCATGAGAGGCTTGAGCTCGCTGTCTTCCAGAAAGACCTCTTACCAGCTGCATCAGTAGGTTTGGGCCGTCCTCCGCCTCCCTGATGCGCTGGCGATGTGGCTAGCCTGCAGTATGCTACCCCTCTGGTTTTTTAATCAGGCTGCTGGTTGGGGGCCCCCCCTCTCGGTGAGAGGTGGGTCGAGCTCCCCCAGCTAGAATGAGCTACTGCCAACCGGGGAAAACCCGGCATTAGTAGAAAGGATCGAGCCCCCTGGGCGTCTGAGGACCAGGCGTGGGTTCCCACGCCGAGATTGTTGCTAGCTGGTTCCGCTAGCTGGAACGTGCTGCGGGTCGAGTCCCCTTCTCGGTGAGAACTGGGTGTGTTGCTCCCCCAGCTGATAACTGCTAGCTGTCCCACCAATGGAACATGCTGTAGGTCGAGCTCCCACTGAATGGATGTCTGCTCCCTCAGCTAAAGGTTCGCGGCTAGCAAGCCAGCGTGATAGCAGTAGGTTGAGGGCGCCAGGGCGGCGGGGCCGATGACTTCTCAGAGTTCCATCTATAGGCTGCCCTACAGAAGTGCCACGAGAACCCCCTAGAACGGTTGTATCCATCTACATATGGACATTCTAAAATCCACATGGTGGTAAGTGGGCACGGTATCTTTGCCCACTTTTCTAAAATTCCACGAAAGTGGTAAGTGCGCACGTTCTACTTTGCCCACTTCTCTAAAATCCTATATGGTAAGAGTTACGCGCACAGCTTCGTTCTCTTTTTCTGAGTGGTCTAAAAACCCCGGTTCCGCCTGGGACCCACTCATCATGGTATCCCCGAATACCTGCTCTGACAGAGTGTTTCCACTAGAGGCCTCTTGAGACAGGCCCTTCTGTAAGTGAGGTAGCCCTGAGTGACAGGCCAAGACCAGTAATTGATCCAATAAGTAGGCTCTAGGTCGTATTCCCTGGAAGGAATCCTTCATGATTCTAAGCCCTGGCGCCACCTCCGAAGAGGCTTTTTATGGCACAGCTGGTACAGGGGCCCCTGCCGTCCCGCAGTTCTGGGCACCAAGCCAGCCGCCCTCATTACACCGGAGGTTAATCTCGAGAGACTGATTCCCGTGGTAGACTATTGGTAGCCTGGGGTCTACTACCAATCTTGTCCCAGTGGGACCTGCAAAGCACTGTGAGCGCTAGTAATGTCCCTTGGCAGCATAGGCTTCTGGCCGTCGGGAGTAAGGTCACTGACAGCAGTCTAAGTCCAGGACAGGGGCAACTCCCAAAGCGATATGGTGTAGTTGGTACTTAGTGGCTCGACATGGTATGGCATGCACTCCCCTCAGCATGGTGGCGTGGGTGTACCGTTCCCCATAGCAGCCCCTAGGGGACGCAGTTCGAAGTTCCACGAAAGCGAATGTCTCAGGTTACTTATGTAACCATCGTTTACTGAGCGAACGAGACACTGCGTCTCTAGCTTTTGTGCAATGACTGCGGCACACAAGCTTCGACGAAGAAGAGGATGATGTGTGCTCTCGGCGCCTATTTTATAGTCGCACTGGTAGTGACGTCATGGCTGCCGCCGGCCAAACAAGTTGGTGTTTTTCAATGTAGGCTTCAGACACGGTCACGACAAGGCGTTCCCCATAGCGACCCCTAGAGGAAGCAGTGTCTCGTTCCCTACTCAGGGAAACATGGTTACATAAGTAAACCGAGGTTTTATGTTTACGCGGCGCGATACAACACAACGCGTAAAGAGACAGTATAACTCATTATAATCAGTAATTATGTCCCCAATGGATGCAACGAATGCCTCGTTTATAAATGGGTTTTCATGTTTTTGAATCATAGCTCCGCCTGACAGGGCATCATCACAATATGATAAGAGGCGTAACATTTCCGTCAAACGCTTGAAGTATTCGGCCAATCACAAAGCACTGGAAAGCTGGCCAATCACAGCACACCTCACATTTCAGAACGATGAGCTTTGTAAAAAATCGGCGTGTTTCAGAAAGGCGGAGCATGGAGGAGAAACAATAATGAACAGTATGTGGAAAATGTGTTTTTTGAACTTTTAAACTGCATAAACATATTTCATTACACAAAATAATGTTTTTTTTAGCACCATCATATGACCCCTTTAAGATCAGCAAGGATGCATTATTTTCATCAAAAGTGATTGTAAAGACATTAACATTGTCATAAACAAATAAATTAATGCCATAAAGGAGAACACTTTGCACAATACAAACTGAAAAATAATCACAAACCTACAAGTAGTGACAGAAACTAATTTTTTCATGAACAATATTTGGCCCCCTAAATTGATTTAGGGGGACACATTTCAAGGGCAACTTTTCTAATCTTTTTATAAAAAAAAAATTATGTTATGAGATTAATGTTTTAAATATATAATACTGTATAAAGAAATATAAAATGTTGGGGAAAAAATGAAATCATACTTTACATATTAAACAAAATCGCCAGTAGGTGGCGGCAATTTCCCATCCAGTCGCTATCTAAATAAGTGAATCATTGATTTGTTCATTCAACCGATTCATTCAATACGGCTGATTCATTCAGGAACGAATCAACTGACTGTATTTTTTGAATGAGTCATTGAATCATAGACCTGATTCGTTTAAAACCAAAAGGAAAGAAGCAATGTTGTGTTGATCAAGGATGCAGTGGTTCTGCTGTCATTGGGCCTCATTTACGAAATGAACGTACAACAGAAAACTGGGTGTACGGTTGTTTCAATGCAAAACTTGGAATTTATCAATATGGACGTGAGCGGTGGCTACGATCAAATCTCACGTCTGGTCTCAGCTCGTGTACGCAAGTTTTTGAGTTAGGCTACCTGAACTTGCGCACAGCATAGTAAATACGGTGGAGAATTGTAGATTGACAGCATTTTGTTCATTTTTATATTCCTGACCGTCAAACAAAACTCATTAGTCGATCGTTAATCAGTAAGATTATAATGTCTTTTTTTGTTGTTGTTTTGTACAGGGTGTTAGCTTTTATATGAGCGAAAAATAGCAGCATAAACGACCATGAGGTTTCAATCGTCGCATCATGCACCTGCAGTGCTTCTGTGAAAGGAGAAAAACAGAAAAGTATATAAAAGGAATAAAATCAATAGGATCACACAAAATATATAATAGGCTATAATATAATTAAAAGATTAACAAAAGAAAAAAAAACACTGTGCAACAAGTATAGACTACGCTCGTTTTTGTGACACTCTTAATGCATTATATTTCTTTATATCTTTGTTTGATTTAATCCATCTGATCGCACATGAGGCGCCTCACGCACACACAGACAACATTAGTTCTACCGTTGCCTGACATTTCAGCCATTCATCATCAAACTAAAATTAAGTCAACTAAACATAAAAGTAACACTGTTTATTTTAAAAGGTCCGCTGTAAAATCAATGTGCAGCGCCCAAACAAACATTTTTGCACATGTGAATGATTTTACACGGATATTAGAACATGATTGAAGTATAAAGCCATGTTTAGGCTACAAAATGAATAATAGTTATGCAAACAAAATGTTACAAATATGGCAAAAATGGAAACATTTGGATTCTTGTGGTATGAGACAGACTCGTGAGCCCAATGCCATTTCAGTTTTGCTTGACATTTATGCTGTTTATAATGAATGCCACTATAGCCTAATTTGTGTTTTATTTTACAGTTAAAAAATATAATTTTATAACTACTTATTTTCATTCATGTTCTGTTCTGAATACCGTTAAATTGAAAATATTTGTTGTAGAGTGAGGGGAAATAAATAGGCTGTTTATATTTACCAGTATTATAAATTACATATATTAATGTAGCCTAAATGTTTGCAATTACAAGTTTAACGGGTGTTTTTGGAGTAAGATCAATCTCTTTCACGAGATTACTTCCTCTTTATGACCAGGGTTTGTTTCTCCGTGTCGTAAACTCTAGGGCTGAGGCTTCAAAACCAGGGTGTTTTCAGGGGCGTGATATTCAAGTGACGATTGTTTTCTGCCGCCACATTTATCAACATACGATCATTCGTACGATGAGATTGGCTGCATACGAATGTTTCATAAATCACACATGAACTCTGTCATAAGTTGATTTGTGCGCACAGATCTGCCCTCGTTTCTACGTTAGATTGATAAATGAGGCCCAATGTGTCTAAAATGTACTTCACCTAATATTAACTTAAACATAGCTAATTAAATAATCCATTTATTAAATATACCATTGGCTAAAGTAGGCGGACATTATTTGGTATTTCAAAACAGGACTGTCTGACCATCCTATCTTGAACTTTCGATTCAACAAAGAATTCTGAAAAAAGTAGCATGGTGTCCACAAAAATATTAAGCAAAACAACCCTTTTCAACATTGATAATAATAGGAAATGAGCACCTGGCACCAAATATGCATATTAGAATTACTTCTAGTGTTTCGCTCGAAACCCGGGAACGCTCACCTGGGGAAGAAGTCATTATTTCTTAGCCGATTAAACTTTTTGCTCTCTCTTTCAGTTTTCAGGAGTCGTCAGGCAAAAGAGTTATTAAGAACTACTTAGCCCAGTCAAAAGCATTCTCGCAAGCTTGACGTTTGTCTCTCTGCATCGTTAAAAGCCTCCCGAAAGGGTCAGGTTTAAAATCCCTTCGAGCTCCTTCCCGTTCAGTCATTAAAGTTCAACCGTGGCCTCAGGGGAAATCAACAGAGGTGAGGTCCATGGAACTCCAGCCTAATGCCATCTTGTCGGCGATGAGTAATCCAAGCACCACAACATTATGAGCAATAAAGAGAGGAAATATTTAGCTGACTCACAGAGAGCTTCAGCCAGCGAGGAAGAAATAATAGAAAGAAATAAATGCAAATTGACAGATCCATCCCAGAGGTTTGTTTCCTGGCAATTGCATTTCGCGGTATGACTTGTGTGTTTGTTGTGGGCGTAAGTGAAACTCAAAGGGCAGATACTTAATGGGAGATAAATTTCTCTATTGACCGACTCTTTCTTCCGAGGTTGTGGGTATCTCTTCCAAACTCATTATCTGAAACATCCATTATCAGATTAGAAGCCTATTTCATGCATATTTGGTTTGTGGCACTGTACTTCAAAGAAAATTGATTTGGAAAGTAAATAATAACCAGTGATAGACCAATGATAGCTACACAACTCTATGCCGTCTGTCGTGCAGTGTAGGTTTTTTAAGCAGTTGGTCCTTACCTATAATGTGCTTTTTATGTTTCTCTGAGAAAAGCGCTTCTTCATTTCGTTTGGTGCAGGTGTCTTTAATAAGCCATGAAACTTCACACTCTGCTGCATGGCCTTCTCCACATGTTGCTTAAAGCTACTCAGTGTGGAGCAAAGAGGAAGGTGTTTCAGTGCCGGGTAAGATGGAAATGCATCTCAAACTGAGTGATGATGAGGAGTGCTGCGTTTCCACTGAACATACTCCTTAGGCGCTTATATAAGTTGCCATGCTATTGACGGCTGTAGCGTCATTATTGCAGGTATAAAATGTGCCAGAACTCAAAACTTGGTAAAGTTGGTAAAAGTTTGCAGGAATTAACCCTTTTGCGTCCTTATTTATGTATTTATTTATTAAGATAATTTTGGCTACGTTAATGCAAACAGCTGAAATTTGGTCAAATATGTGTATTTTGATAGAATTTTTTTTATTTTACACTTATTTCTTTTCATTCTTTCAAAATCTATTTTACACCATAGGTACAAAAATAGTTACACTCAGGACCTTAAGGACAAAAATGACCCCATTAAAACCTCAATATTTATCACGTGCATTATAAGCTCATACATGTTTTGGTAATATTTTTTTTTTTGGCTATTAATTCTGCCTTGGCAATGCTTTTCTTTTTTTTTTTTTTTTTTTTACTTCAAAACTTAAAAAAAAAATTGTTTATTACTCTTTTCCACCCTGATATCACCATTTTCTCAGAGTTTAGGACAAATATTTAAATGAAAATATTACTTTTCCTGTTTTTGGAAAAAATATTAATACCAATGAATATTAAATGATATATGCGTAAAATATTAAATAAAAAAATATTATAAATGACACACAAGGCCTTAAAATGATGCACATATTTAGCTACCGTTTTTCAGACCATATTTAGTATTTAGTTATGCCTTGAATAGTGAACGGTTATACACACACTGACTAAGAAATGAATTGGCCTTGAGAATAGTTTTTTTTTTTTCCCCCCCCCAAAAAAAAAAAAAATTACTGACTTTTTTTTTTTTACATTTACTGAATATTCACTGACAAAGCAGACAAAGGATGACAAAGACGCAACATGACAATAATGAAAATATGTAGAGAAAAAGGTTGCACTGCAATATACACAACATTGAAATAGCACTACAAATTACCAAGGTTTTTTTTTTTTAATTTTTTTTTTTTTTTTTTTTTTTCAAAAATGCATGCCTTTACATAAAATAAATAAATACATAAGTGTGTGTGTGTGTGCCACAAAACACTGACCCATTGGTCCTGGATTACTTTTGTATATGCATAATTAATTGACCCAAATAATATTTTTTCCCTCAAGGTCACATACAGAGCGTTTTCAATTTTAGTGCACTTTAAGGCTGGATAGATAAATGTAAAAATGAGATGGATAGATGATTGCTCGAGACCGGTAAAGGTTGTACAAATATATATGCTGCTAATATGATTGCTTTGACCCACACGTGATACTATAAAAACACTTACTCTGTATACGGTGCACCATTCTATGTAGCAAAAAGCGACTCCTTCACATGAATGAAATGAGAAAACACTCCACTGGTTTATGTACATGTGTTTTATAGACTCTCGACTCCTGGTCATGAAGAAAACGGTGATGACCTTCAGTTCTCTTCCTCTTTCTCTGACCTTACCGTGCGTCTCATCCCTTTATGTGCTTCTCATTTGCAAAGTCAGTTTTAACATTCAAATAGTTAAACTATGCATCGTCAATTTAATTTGCCTCCAGGCTCCGCACTTGGTTCAAGGCGAGTAAATGTCTCTTCAGCACCTTTACAGTGAACGTCTTTGATTTGTGACTTTTTATCATTATTCCACTCATAAAGCCACTGCTGGCTTTCTTTTATTCTATGGCAGAGTCAATGCTAATTACCTCAGTATTACATTTTTGTCCTGGACTGGATTATTAATTATATGCATATTTGAATGACCCTAAGTATTTTCCCAAGGTCGGCTGAGAGATTTAAGTAATTTTCCTTATTATAGCTTTTATTTGATTGCAATTTTTCAGTCACTTTTCATACAAATCGAATCATTTAACAATCAATTTGTAGTACATTACTACTTTTAAGTAAGGACTCGCCCCTAATATTAAATTAAAAATAACCCTGAGTTTCGTGAACGTAATAGCACACACACCACACACACACACACACACGTTTACCTAGCTATCTAAATGGGGACATTACATAGACTTCTATTATTTTTACTGACAACCCCCCCTCACTATATATTTTATCCCCTAACCTTAAACCTACCCCTTACAGAAAACATGTTTGCGTTGTTACACTTTCAGATAAACATCATTTCAGATAAACATCATTTACTATTTTTAATAATTTATTTTTCAATTTAAATATTAATTATTTTAAGGTTGTACTAGCCTGTGTGGGCGACATTTGTCCCACACTGCTGCCATAAAAAGCATACAAACACACACCACACACAACACACACACACACACACCACACACACACCCCACACACACACACACACAGCACAGACACACACACACACATAAACTTAGACCAAAACTATATAGACATAAAATGGCACAAAATACAACAACATTACTAATTCTAAAATTAAAATGAAAAATCTAATTCAAGATATTAACAAAAACTATAACAGTATATCAATGATACTAAAATAACACTGATTTGTTATCATTATTAAATGATTTTAAAGATTAAAGATGGCTTCCAGCAGTAATATTTAATGCTGGTGGAAGGAGCAGCAGGCAGTAGGAACAAGAGTTAAATTGATGGCAGATTACTTTTACTTGAAGAGCCAGGTGATAGCACCCTTAGTGAACTGTACAATGCCTGCATTCTCCTTCAAGGTCCAAAAACCACTGAGGGGGAAAACAAAATCTGTCACCCTCCTTTTTCACTCTAATCGAGCTTAAAGGTGATCAATGACACATCAGGCAATGCTATCTGACTCTCTCTCTCTGTCCAGAGGGTGAAAAAACGTGCGTTAGACTTCCAACAACCACCAGGCCTCCTGTAAAGCACTAATAGACTGTTGTCGTCTTATATTAACAAAAAACTTTTTGGACAACATAGTCTATTAGTGGAATAGAATAGAATAGAATAGAATTGAATGAGAATAGATATAGATATAAGATATAATTTAATAGCATAGAAATAGAATAGAATAGAATTAAATATAATTAATTAATTAAATTAAATGAAAAAAGACAGTTTGCAATATAATTTGAAAGTAAGTTTTGAAAATAAATTATATTACTAAAACAATAAAATAAATTAAATTAAATAAAATAAAATAAATAAAATAAAATTAAATAAGTGATTTGTTAGGCAAAGACCTTGAAAAGACATAGTTTGCCTATATAATTTGAAAATTTGTTTTAAATAAAATTAATATAAAAGTTTGCGAAAAAAAAAATTAAAATATATAAAATAAATACAAAATAATCTTTGTTAATATAACACAACCAGAACAGAATATGACAATGTTAATTAATTGATATGTGTGTTGTTCTAGAATGTAGATTTATGACATCAACCAATATTTGTTGTATAAGTCATTAGTTGAGCACCATTCTGTGTAAATACAATTTAATTGATTTGTTAGCTTGAAAAGAAAGGGACAGATAGCTGGAGCTGCTCTCAACCTCGGGCTTTTCTCACAATTTAGTCCAAACTGTATTAATGATTAAACACACTAAAGCAAACCTTTGCAAGACTAATAAATACTTACTGCATTCACTCCATCTACAACACCAAACAAATAAAACAGACATAGATAGCAATATATCGACCCCCAAGTGTGTCTGTGCTTCTGCGAAATGTCACAGCATTGATTCATTTGGTGAATTATTGTAGCTGAATGCTGAAGTTTGTGCTTACTTTCTGTTTTCACTGAAGAACAGTTTTGTGTAGGAGACATTAATCAGAATGCACAAGCTCTGAGTTATGGGTGAATAGCCAGAATATTTACACCTCGCTCCATTTCCAAAACAAAACACCTACAACTTCAGTGTAGACAAGATTGTACCTGTGTGATTTAATTTACAGCAGTGCATTATTATACAAAACTCTAGCATGCAATTTCAAAATTGAGTTTGAGGCACCTTTCCATTCACATGCCCTTCAGCAATTTTACAGTATTTGATGTAGAATATCATGTTGCAACTTTCATGTAATGCACTGATTTTAACATTAGTGACAGATGAAAGAATCCCAAAGCATTCCAAAGACAACTTCATAAATAATGAAGATCTTTTAATTCAAAAAAGCTACTGATCTCTTCAAACAATCTCAACATTCAATGACGCTGCTGAATTAAACGACGTGTTCAGAATACAAACGTTGAAGGGAGTTACATAATCAGTCACACGTTCTGACATCAGTTAAGTGCAATGTGTGAAAATGTGTCTTCTGACTCTCCAAATCCAACCCCTAAAATGCTGAATGAATTATTTCTGATGGTAGTAAATTATTAACGTGGGTTTGCTCCTGCTCCTACAAGGAACATATGCATTATGGATTCGGCTGACGTGCTCAGAGGAAACATCCATATGTTTTCAGACCGATGGAACAGGTTAATTATAGGTAACACCTCTGCTCTGGCCTGGATATGAAGAGTATAGAACATGTCAGTGTCTTTGTTTGACATATAAACAGGTCAACACTGGCTTTTGATGCATTCAATTTTGGCGTTTTGGTATCCAGGTGTGAAGAAGAATTCTGAAAAGTATTAAATACACACCAGAAATGAGTTTTAAATGTCTTGTTGCCACTCTCAAGAGATTCTGTCTGAAAGCATAAAAACAAAACTCTCCAGAAACGTCAATCCCTCCAAAATGTGTCATAAAAAGTTTATAATTAGGAATAAAACTTTGATGCGACAGCTATGAAGACAAAAATGTATATTGTTTTGACAGAGATGACTTCTCTTGTGTTATTAATGATTTCTCTTCTTAGGAAGTTCTTGTTCTGTTAAAAGCTCAGTGCAAAAATAATGCCACACGTCGTGATTTGGATGATGAAAATGAATTTGGTTATGTGACGTTCGCAGCACTTAATTTGCTGAATGTCAGACATTGAAAGGTGAGCACTTCACTTAAAACTATTAGCGCAACTGCGCACAAAAGTTCTGTGGTCATTGCATCATTCCCCCCCATTTACGAATCACCTT
This sequence comes from Sinocyclocheilus anophthalmus, assembly GCA_018155175.1. NCBI lineage: Eukaryota > Metazoa > Chordata > Actinopteri > Cypriniformes > Cyprinidae > Sinocyclocheilus > Sinocyclocheilus anophthalmus. The sequence goes on along the minus strand of JADLZN010011170.1, from coordinate 34,694 downwards.
TTAAGTCAGTTATAAAATGGATGCCTTGAATCTACGTAATTAAATAAAATCGTTTGTTTGATCGAATTCCTGTGCAAAGAGTAATAAGTAATTTAATATAATATTCATAATAAAAATAAAAAGTAAGCTTTAGAAAAAAAGTAATATAATATATATATATTAGTATGATATAGTATTAATATATATACTTATATATATATATTATATATTGATAATATATACTAGTATATACTACTTTTATTATGAATATATTGTTTTAATTATCGTATAATTTAAAATGAATATTTTTTTTTTTTTTTTTTTTTTTTTTTTTTTTTTTTTTTTTTTTTTTTTTTTTATTTTTATTTTTTATTAAACAAATAAAAGAACCAGACAAATATATATTGTATATAAAAATATTTTGTATATAAAAAATATATAAAATGTAAAGTTCTTTAGTATATATATATATTTACATTTACATCACTATTTATTTATTAATCATTTTAATAAATTCTATTCTGTATAATATAATACTAATATAGATTATTTTAGATCACTGGACTGGTATTATTACATCTATATGCATATTTTAATAAAATATAATATCCTTTTTTATTATAATTTATATTTGCCTAGGAATCTAAGGACATTATAGCCATTAAGACTGGCTTATTCGGATTTACCCGATTGGACTGTTTCTTTATTTTTTTAACACACATGCAAATCAGAGCGAACGTTGCATTACATAAATGATATTCACAATGTTAATGATTGTGAGTGTGATATTGCTTTTACAGCCCAATAATCAAGGAGGTGGTATTGAGTTATTTCATTTTAGACACAACACTGCCAGTTACCTTGACTGTTTTTGCTCCACCGTCGAAAATAATTCCAAACAAAACCACAGCAGAGTGAACCACTGAGCGTCAAAGAAACCCATAAACAGAGTGATGCAAACAGTGAAAAACTGGTTCCGTTACGCCTGTGGTTTTCCCCTGCATTCGCATTTTTCAGTTGAAATGGAGAAGCCAGGGTTGACGGCTGGTGCATCCTGTAGCTGGGGCATAAATCTAGTCTACAAAATGTCCCAATTATAGTGTATTAATCAAGCAACTGTTAATTTTATCTTGATTAGTTGGTTCAGGTTCATTGCAATGTTCTTTATGTTCCAGCTGTTGGCTGAAGGGCTAAGTTAAAACCCCATAGATGCAAATGTCTTGTGATTGTCCTGTCTGGCAGGAACACTGACCAGTGCCTCTCACCGAAGGGAGGGAGCAGAGGCTGGCATAATCTAATTACATGGACACAGCTTAATTCAGCCTCAACAAAGGGCCAATCGATGATAAGGAAGTAGCGGAGAGTGGCTTTGACACCAGTCGATTGGTTATGTCAGTGTCCAGCCCAGATGGTGCACACTGGCACGTGGTCAATCGAATTAAGCGCACCCCTTCTGCACAATGGAGCGCCGTCTCCTTCCTAGTTTTTTATCCAACTCAAACACCACAACATCCCACCACAGAGACAATTTAACTCTATGCACTACTCACAGACCGGCAGACAGACGACTCATTGTAAAATCAATACCCTCGTAATGGGCTCTGATGCTTGTTATACACACCTTTACTGGGAGGGAGTGGTAAGATGCGGTTCACATCAATGCAATATTAGTCTATTAAATTAGAAAAGGCTTGGCAGGCAGGAAATCGTATTTAGTTACTCAAGGAAAAAGTTTCAGCACTTGGGAAGCAGAGGGCAAGGAGAAAACAGAGACAGATTAGATCCTAACCTTTTGAGGGACTGATTTATATACAATTATGACAGAACAAAGAAAGAATGAGTGAAAGAAACAATGAAAACTTTAACTGTATGTAGACCCCTGTATAACTTTTTTAATGTGGGTCTACAGTAATACATATTTAATTTAAAATATGTGAATATTTTTGTCTTGATTTCCAGTATATATATATATTAAGCATCAATAAATACTAAATGTACTTGATAAGAAAAACATGCAGGAAAACAAAACTTAAGAATTATTTAAAAAAATAAATGTTTTGTTTTAAACATCTAACAAAATAAATGAAACTTCAGAATCAGAAAAATACAATTTGGCAAACAGAATAAAAAATAATCAATTAACAATACTTTTATTATTAAAACTAATAGTAACAATACTTTTATTGTTATTATTAATGATAGTTAAATCAATATAAGAAAGTATGATGTTTTGCTTAAGTAATTTTATCTGCTGAAGCAATTTTATAAAGTTACTTGAGACACAATATCTCAAGTAAACAAAACAAAACGTACTTTTTTAAATGTTTTTAAGCATAAATCTATCAAAATGAATTATTAGTTTGAAACTTAAAAGAAGAAAATACAATTTGCCAATGAAGTAATAAGAATAATAATAATAGCAAGATAAATCTTCTGAATTCAAGTCTTATTATAAAGTTTTGCCAAAGTAAATTTATCTTAAGTCGTAAAATTAGGTAGTATTAATACATACTAAATTTACTTGCAAGAAAAAAAAATCTTGTTTTAAGCATAAATCTAACAAAAATGGAGTTTGAAACCTACAATAAAAAACCCACAATTTTTAATATATAGCCAATTAGTGCTGTCAGTCGATTAAAAAAAATAACTAATTAGTCACATTTTTTTTTCCTGAAATTTAACTGCAATAATTGTGCTTACTTCCACATAAAATAAAAAAACATTAAAGTTTTTAAATATACTTTATATTGCAATAATTTCACATTCATACTTAAAATTAATGTAGAAACAGCATAAAGACAGTACATTTTTTATATTTGTTTAATGGCATCTTTTTTTTATGACTGAAGGGCAGTATCAATGATACCAATATTACTGTCTCTATGGAATGGTTTCCCCCCCTAATATTTAACCACTGACTATATATAGAGGTTATAATACAAAGATAAACTAAACCACAAAATCAAAATGAATTGAAGTTTAAAGCAAAGTCACAATTAACGTGTTTCATGTTTGATGATCACTCTTACTAACAAGCGCATGGGTGCCCGACTCTAATATGTGTAACTGTAATATGCCTTTTCTTTATTCTCTCTTGAAGTGTGTTCAAACTGTCTCCAGTGTATCTCAGGCAATTAAGTGCCCACAATATTCTCTTAATTCTCTCTCCAGATTAGCATGTTTAAAGCGTTTTTGCTTTAGTCGATGAGGAGAGTTAATACAGCTTTAATGGTATTTGAAACGTGGCTCATCTGCACTTGTCCTCTTGCCATGGCAACAGACAGTCCAGGAAATCCATCTGAATTTGATAGGTCACGTTCTGAACTCCAATAACTCCACCGCATGCTAAGCTTCCCCACTTTATGTGTTCACGCAGAAATTAAGAACTTGTTTTTCCTGGCCTCAAGGTTGCAGTTAAACCCATGTGACCATTTCTGATGTGCCGTGCATAGAATATTCACAGTTAGATAGCATCAAGTGAAAGCTGTACATGCTGAAAAACACTAAAGCAGTGCTCTTGTGTGTCCTGGTGCACAGGTATACATGTATGTCTGGAGAAGAACTTTAAATGAATGAATGTACGGTAAATGGCTCTGGTCAAGTGGGCTATTACACCACATACTGATTATATGGATACAACAGCAATATTGTGTGAGTGATACTACTTTTATACATCACTTCAGTTAATATACATTTTTTTTTAGACACAGTATTGGCAGTTACTTGGTGTATGATTTGCTTTGCAACGGAAATAGTAACAAACGTAGCCACAGTGACCTGCTGTACATCACCAAGCAACACACATCTATGTTACTTTTTATTTCACAATTTTGAGGGGTTTTTTTCCCAGAGATGTAAACTCAGAATTCTGAGAAAATAAAAACAATCTGAATTGCAAGGTATAAATTTAGAAATGCGAGATACAATCTCGCACTTCTGAGAAAAAAGTCAGAATTGTGAGACGTAAACTCAGAATTTTAAGTTTACGTCTCGCAATTCTGAATTTTTTTACTTTTTATTTCTATTTCTATAATCAAAACTTCAAAAATATAAGATACAAACTCGCAATTCTATGTAAATTCTGACCTTTTTTAGAAATAGAGTTTGCGACTCACAATTCAGATTTTATTCTCAGAATTCGGGTTTGCACCTCACAATTCTGACTTTTTAAACTATTATTCCACTTCTGGGTTTTTCTCGCAATTCTGAGATGTAAACTCAGAATTGTAAAAATCTGAATTGCAAGATATGATTTTAGAAATGAGATATAAATTCGCAATTCCGAGAAAAACAAAAAAACTCAGAATTGTTCGGTCTTTTTTCTTACAATTCTGAGTTTGCGTCTTGCAATTCTGTTTTTGTTTCTGTCATGGAATAAAAAAAGGTCAAATTTTAACTCACAAACCTGACTTTTTTTCTCACAATAGCAGATTTATATCTAACAATTCTGACTTTATTTCTCAGAATTGCGAGAAAAAAAAAAAAAACTGAATTGTGAGATATAAAAAAAGTTCAAATTTATTCTATGGCAGAAACAAGCTTCCACACACATCCATGTCGTTTGTGAGCAAATCACTTTTTGAATGAATCAGTTGAGTCACTTTGTTTCATTCCTGTATGAATCACTGTTTTGAATCATTCACCTAAACTGATTTGTTCAATGACTCACTTATCAAGACTCAAGCCTGTCACCGCCATCTATACCGGCATAATTCAATTATCTTTTCTCGCAACATAATGAGTTTTTCCTCAAAGTAAAATTAATTAAATGATTTTCTTAACATTCCAACATTTAATGATACTCTAATAGTGAACAGAAAAAAACAGATGTTAAGTTAATTCATTAGTTTGGGGAAAAGCATTCATAGCATCAGACTTACTAATCATCTGTCACAGCATTAATAAATATAAATAAGTATATAGCATATATTATATTATACAGCATATTTCTCGATAATACATTTGATTGCAACAAATGAAAATATTTTACAGCCTTTATCTTTTAGAAGGAATCTTTATATTTGGAGGTTCTTGGCATTATATAGTCAAAAAAGCAGCAAAAACATTTACAAACTTTTTGAAGAGATATTTGAAGCCTTATCATTTTTTTCTGTTTAGTCACGCTGCCTCAATTAAAAATGTAAAAATTAAAAACTAATTTAACTTAAAGAGCACCATGAGACAGTATAAAATGTAATTAACTCACATTCATTGAGTCCTTTATTTTTTTCTGTGATGTATCAAACCCATTGCCTTGTTTTTTTTTTTTTCTTTCCTATTCGAAGGTCAAATATGTTTTCAATGTGTACAGTACACATACTGCTTTCTTGCTGCCCAGAAACCTTGTAAAATAAGCCTTACATGACACTGCAACACTTTTCATGTGGAGGTCGAAGCGGTGCATGGTGCTTTCGTCGAAGCCTTGACGCGACTCATGTGACAGGGTCTTTAGGAGGTCATGTGATTGACCACGGCAGCGAACTATGAGGCCATCTTCACTGTGCCCTTGAGTAAGGCACTGAACCCCTGGTTGCTCCATTGGGATTGTCCCGTAACAGCCAAAGTTCATGGAGCTTTTCTCTGGTGACTTGGTGTTAAAGTAGCAGACAAATTCTACTAGCTGTGGTCGTGCGGTGGTGATAAATACGAGTTTTGCATGGCAACAACATGACGATTGAAGACTTGAAGGTGCTGTAAGCTATTTTTTTGAATACCACACATAAAATGCCCCTACTGCCTGAGAGATATCACTGAAATAGGTTTCTCTGGGACAGTCATCAGCTCTGTAAACAGCAAAAGGGAGTCGGATTGCTTGCAGGGGGCCAGTTTCCACTTGTTTTTTTTTTTGGTCAAATCAACCAGCAGTCAGTCAGAAACACTCTCTTTGAGTTTGCTGGCATTGGGCTCACATGCTTACAGGTTAATGTCAGCATTTTAGCAATGTAAGAAACTTTTCATATTTTTACATATTTTTTTCTACATATTTAAAAAGCAAAAATGCACGGAAAAACGTTGCCCATTTCTGTGAAAAAAAACTACAAAAAAAAGCAAGTTTCCATATAAAATATATAAATTATTTGTTTTCACAAAAATGGGCAAACTTCGACAAAGCATTATTGTTTTAAGCAGATATGCCTATTTTTTATGCAAAAAAAGTATTCTGTACAAAACACACATGGGTGTAAATACTGTATATTGTTATTTTTAAATACATTATTTTCAAATGAATGAATGAGTGAATAAGTGAATGAATGAGTGAATTAATGAATGCAAACAAGCTTCGGAAAAAATATGAAAAAAAAAACTTTCAAGAAAGAAAGAAGGAAAGAAATAAAAGAAAACTCGGACCGATTAGAGAACCCACAAACAACAGGCTTGGTTTTGGAGAGGAGCTGTGACATTGAAGTGAACAAAATGGTGATAGTTAACAAAACATCTGAAATCGATTTGACCATTTTTACTGGTTTGATAGTAAACCACCACCACATAAGTGAAGTACAGAGCAGGTCTGGCCCAATTCAGCATGTGTGGAAAAAATCAATAAACTGTCCACCCAAATCAACTCAAGTTCATGCTTTCTCCACCAAGAACAGCCCTATCATGTTTTTATGGTCTCAAGGCTGTTGCCCCCCTCTGTGGAATCATCTGAGCACCATATTCAGCTCCTAACACAGACGTATTACCACAAGTCAGCAAGACCAATGGCCCTACTATGAACAAATGATTCAGCAATACCATGACCATAAATTCCCCAACCAGCAGAAGTCTTACTCACAACATTTCTAGTGCACTAAAGTCATATAAAAGACAAACTTTAAATGTATTCAGCCAGAGCTGCACTAGGTCAGCACATGTTCTTTGTGCTGTATTACCATAGTTTTCTCATATCATGGTACTACACAAGGTACTATGAAGAATATTACGGTAGTTTTATGGTACTTTGGGACATTATACTCTTAAAAATAAAGGTTCCAAAGTTTTTTTGCAGTGATGCCATAGAAGAATCATTTTGGGTTCCCAAAAGAACCTTTTAGTGAATAGTTCTTAAAATAACCATTTTTTAAACATTTTAAAACTCGTCTTTCCACTATAAGGAATCCAAAGTACCATAAAACTACCATGATATTCTTTATAGTACCTTATGTAGTACCATGATATGAGAAAACTATGGTAATGGAAAGGTTCCATGGATGTTAAAGATTCTTCATGAACCACCAATGCCAATAAAGAACCCTGTTTTTAAGAGTATAGGTAAAGTAAATAGCTGTGGTAAACAGCAGAATCACTTTCATTCATGTTATGAGTTTTATATCACAGTAACAACATCTCACATTATTTTTTGCTAGACATAACCAATGTGTTATGTTATTTTTGTGGAAAATTCAGATATATACTCTCAAATTGTGTGAAATGGCTTTAAAGGGGTCATATGATGCTATTTCAATTTTTCCTTTCTCTTTGGAGTGTTACAAGCTCTTGATGCATAAAGAAGATCTGTAAAGTTGCAAAGACTAAAGTCTCAAATCCAAAGAGATATTCTTTATAAAAGTTAAGAGTCAACCACGCCCACCTAAAACGCCTCGTTCTAACACGCCCCCACATGTCTACGTCACGATGTGGGAAGATTTGCATAACGCCGTCCAAATGTTCACGCAAATAAAGAAGGAGTATCTTTGATTCTCGCTGTAGTATTGCTGTTGCCAGCGCCGCCATGTCGTGAAGGCGCTGTGTTTCATTGTGAAAGCGAAACTACTTTGGTTGGCCTTCCAAAAGAGGATGATATCCGCTTCGTCATGCCTGGAGCTGATCCGTGCTGGTCGCTGAGGAAGTACATCAACTTTGCGCTGTGTATCGCCGGATCGGCTTTCACCGCGGACGAAGCGGAGTCCAGCCCGGGGTCGTCACATGTGGTTGCCGCAAGCCCTCCGGACGCTCCTTCGTCGAATCCGCCGGCCACGCCATTCTCAAGCCCGCCCGCCTCTGCTCACTCAAGCCGGCCTCCGCTCACTCTAGGCCACCGTGTGTGACGCTGTTTCATTGTGAAAGCGAAACTACTTTGTTTGGCCTTCCAAAAGAGGACACAACTAGAAATCAGTGGTTCAGTTTTATTTACAACACTGTTCCAGAACAGTTTAACCCAAATATGCAGATGTGTCCAGCGCATTTTATGGAGGACTGTTTCTTCGGAGAGTAGACTACCGGCTGTATGCCGGCTGTTCTGACTCACAGACTGTAAGTAAGTTTTTTATATTTAAAGAATTTGCCTTTGACGATTCAAACTAAATTTTTTTGAGCAGTGTAGAGTAGCACTTGTTGTTTGTAATTTCTCCGATCACAAACGCAGACATGGTTTCTGTTATGCGGTTTAAGGTTAATGTGTTTTTTTAACCTTAAACCGCATAAACACATTTCATTACACCAAATACACAAAATAATGTTCTTTTTAGCAGCATCATATGACCCCTTCAAGAGGCTTTAGGTAGTTGAGTGTAGCTTTACATTTCACGATAACATTGCATGTTGTGTATGTATGTCACCATTGTTAAGTTATTACCCGAAATTAAGTGCTGATTTGCCTTCAATTCTCATAATTATTGGATCTGCTATTGCGTTACTTGCAATTATTTTTGTTTTTGTAACTAAACAACCAGTTGGGTTGATCCAATGCAATACTGATAAATACAAATTAAATATTGTTTTACTTGTATAATTCCTTATTTAACTTTAAAATAAAAGATAATTAAATTCATATACTGAACAATTATTTTACTGAGAAATTTGAATAACACTTTCAATTAGGAAACATATTCACTATTTACTAAGTGTTTTTTTCTCTCAATATACACTTAATTTGCTGCTTATAGTAATTAGGTAGTTGCTTGTAGTTGTTTTGGTTTGGGGTTAAGGGATCTACAGGGTCATGCAGAATTAGACATTAATAAACTGTCACGGAAACGGGTGTGTGGAGGCAGGCAGGACGACGAGGACGACAAGGATTCCAATAATGACATTTATTGTAGACACAACAAGGCAGGTTCAGGTAGGTGAGACACACACTCAGGGTAACATTAACAATAACCGACACCAATGCTCAGACAGACAGGAACTAATATGGGGTGAATAATTAGAGGCAGACAGGTGAGCACAATGACGGTGATTAACTAATGATTAGATGGGCTAAAGAAACTACAACAAACAGTCCACAGGGGCGTTACATAAACAGCCAATATACTTATTATATCACAACGAAACAGCAAGTAACGCAATGGATTAAGCATGAACTTCTGAAGTACAAAGAGTGAAATGGTATTTTATTGTAAAACACTTATTTACAATTGTTGGGGCCAATGTTTGGGCTGATACGCGTTGGTGTTTTTTAACATGTAGCCCTGTTGCACAATAAAGGCTTTTTATATTTTGCCTGCTATGTGAGTGCCTGGACGTGGATTATTTGTGTTTCTTGCAATGGGATCCACTTTTTCTTTTTGACATTTTGTTCCCTCTCTGGAGCACCCATAGTCTCATTCGTGAGTACCTGATGTGCCCCTGGTCAAGACTTTTTTTCTATACTTATTTACAACTTTGAAAAATCATTTTTACAGTGTAACAGCAACGGAAAAAAACGGACTCAAAAAAAGTAAAACTAACAGTCTTATATAATTAATACAACTCTATTCTAATTCTAACTCCAAAGGGAAGAGCCAGATTCAAACATTACAAAATATCTAAACGCATCTGACTGACAGCTGCCAAATATAGCTACTGTGATATAAACAGCAAAATTGGTTGATAAAAATAAGGTAGTTTGAGTGGCTCTGCAGCATGACAAAAACAGAATCAATTGAACTGCAAGACTATATAATAACACCAATATGTGAGCCCTCATGGTACACACAGTATAAACAATTCAGGCACCTCTGAAATTCAACTATAACTGGCAGATGTGGCAAAAAGTAAGTTTTAGCTCTTTTTTTGTAGGTTAATCACATTGCTTTGGGGAAACTAATTTGTACATCCATTAGTGTGATATAAAAAACATGACATTATATACAAGTACACAAGAGCTCAGTTTGACAGCTGCAGGCTTTACATTCTCTCCTGAGCACAAAGAATAAACAACACTTGTCAAACAAACCGTCTCTTATTTATTGCTAAAGGCAAACTAATTCTTCTTCCTAATCGATTCAGCTGCATGCAAAGCACGAGCAGGAGCCACCCGTTGACTTTGACAGAATAACTTGTTATGAGAGACTTCAGGATTGGTGTCTGACTGTGTGTCTGTGAAATGACGCTGCTCTTCTTGACTAGTTTCTAAAGATGGCTTTAAAGTGCGATAAGGGTGTGATGAAGTAACGGGGCAAATTCAACTATGAGTGCCGTGACCTTTTTGAGAAACGGCATCATGTAATGCAACACTAGAAGTGAAAAGAAGAGTGACAAACACAAGAGTGAAAAACAACCTACATACTGTCCGCACACACATATACAAATACATACGCTTGTAGGGGACTTATTTAAGCCATAATCATGTTTATGTTCATAGTACTGAGGGGACTAACAGAAACATCATTCAAAACTCTAACCAAAATACAATTGATCAATTATTCTGTTAATACTAGATAGCACAGTAACAGGATATTATGGCAACTACTTTCTTATGCCACAGATTAAGTATCTTTCTAGCTTTGAAACATGCTAACTTAATCTTAAAAGTTTGTTTGTTTTTTTGTATCAACAATACCAAAGATGAAAACATGCATCATGAAGACAATTAAGCTGATTTAATTCAAACATACTGTTGATAAAATTAGGATGCTTTGGTAGCACATTAATTAGCTCTGTCAAACGCATCCTTGCTTACTTTACTGCAATATTCCAAAACACTGCTAACAGCCTTTAATGCAGGGGTATTATAGATAACTCAAAGTAAAACAGAAGTAAGTTAGAAGTCTTCAAATGTTTTCATTTGTTGTGACTGAAAACTAGTATCGCAATGATACTAAAATAAAGCTGCTCTAAAGCTGTTCAGGAGCTCAGGTCGTGTTTATGTTGATTTAAATACAGGTAAAATTCCCAGGACAAGAGGTATCATAAAAAAATAGACAGCCCCTTTAAATGGATAGTTCACCTAGAAATTAAGCATCTGTCATTTACTCACCCTCAAGCCTATGGGTGGGCAGATCTTAAAGTGACAGCAGTCTAATATTCCTACTGTCTGTCATTCATGTTAATCAAACAAAAAAAAAGATAGAAAATCTCTCACTGCTCTTGACTGTATCACTTTTGTAACTTTAATAAGACTAAATATATATTTAATTTACACAGGGAAGAATATGCAGTGTTTTGACAACGTCATACAATGTATGTAGCATTTCTTATTTATTTGTTCTACTGTAGTTTTTCGTCCTATTGCTTGTAATTAGTTTCTTATTCTTATTTAATCGCTGACTGTGTAAGTTCTGTTTCGTTTATCATTAAAGGCAAAAAGAACTATAATTGTTGGATTATATAAATATATATGAATCTATATAGATATATATTATATATTATATTATTTATATACGATATAATATCATTACCGTGCAATACAATTACTCATATCGTGATATAACATCAAGCCTGTATGACATTTTGTATACTGCAAAACAACACTGGACCATACTGATTTTCACAGACATTTTTCAAAATATTTTATTTTGTGTTCCACAGAGCTAAAGTCGTTCAGGTTTGGTATAACATGAAGGTGAATAAATAATGGCAGAATTTTCCTTTTTGAGTAAAATATTTGTTTAATGTTCCACTTCCAGACTTACTGCTGCACGTCAATTTGTGTTTAAGGATTGTTTGCAACAGGTTTAGAGTTTATACATTCATTCACTCTCTGCCATTTGGATAAAACACATCAAATAAAATGTGACAAATCAAATTTCTGACACGTCATGTTAAATGGGTTTTGTCATCGTCTGTCACTTTGCACCCTATGAAGTGTCAAATCACTAGAGGTTCCTCCTAGAAGCTAAACGAGGAGAAAAACTTGTTTTTCAAAGCCGTTCAGTCTCAAACACAACACTACAATAAAGAAAGCCATTTCTTGGCAAACGCAGATATTTCCTGAAGAGCACAGAGCGAATCCACATAGTAGAAAAATACAGAATCTGCCGAAAAAAATTCAACATGGACTCAAAATTGACCTCATTTTCTTTCTAAACACATGCTGGTTTAGGCTCTATGCTAACGCATGTTGAAAAATTTGTACGAACTGCTGGTGTCAATTGCAGTGATTAGGTCAGGTCACGTATCTGCTTTCGCTCAAGCTAAACGGGTTTATTTGCCTCAGAAAGCATCAGTGTGAAATCTTGCCTCGAGTTTTGCATGTTAATGAGTTTTTGTGAATCTAAAAGATGGCCCACATTACTTCTCACTGAATATGTGTCATGCAAAAACCATATCAGGGGCAGCTATCTATGCAAACAATGAAGCACCCGTGGGATCTGACTCATACCAACACGCTTCCATGTTGCATTACCATTGCAAAATTCCCACCCACGTTTCCTCAGTTCCCCCTGGCTAGGTCACTTTGTGTCTTTGAGGAAGCTGTCCTCCATAAAGGATACGTTGGTTGAGGAGATAAATGCGGTGCGATGCTCTAGGCCATAAGAGCACATTCCTTCACCTGCTAATCATGACCATTAATCACTCTGCCTGGCTCTCTCTTTCCCATAGGCCACAGACACACAGGTCAGGGCCAATGTCTGTAGCTTGCTGTAGGCACGCAGGTTAATGTGGATGCTGCTCTTCAAGGTAGTGTGAGGTTTAACATGGTTTCATAGTGCTCTCTCATCAGGACTGAATGGAAAAGGAAACTGCTGAAGTCAAATGACTTTTCACAGCAAAAACTTAAGAAGCAATAATGCATGAGAATTTAAAGGGTTAGTTCACCCCAAAATAAAAATTATGTAATTAATTACTCGCCCTCATGTAATTCCAAACCCATATGACCTTTGTTCCTCCTCCGAACACAAATGAAGATATTTTTGATGAAATCCGAGAGCTTTCTGTCCCTCCATCGACAGCAACGCTCATCGAAAACTGACATGGAAGAGAAGAAATGGTTGAATAAAGTCGTTATTTTTGTTTTCTTTGTGCACAAAAAGTAATCTCGTAGCTTCATAAAATTACAGCTAAACCACTGATGTCACATGGACAATTTAAATTTTGTCCTTACTACCTTTCTGGGCATTGAATGTGTCAGATGCTTTGTTGTCTATGCGGGGTCAGAAAGCTCTCTGATTTCATCAAAATATCTTAATTTGTGTTCCAAAGATAAGCAAAGGTCTTAAGGGGTTGGAATGACATGAGGGTGAGTAAACAACACAATTTTCATTTTTGGGTGAACTTTCCCTTTAAGATGTGTATTAATTTTTAAAATTTTGCCAAATTTTGATATACTGCACTTTTTTTATTTGCAACTTGTTCATACTTAAAGCAAGTGGGGAAATCTGCCAGTGCACTTACAGTATATTAAACATAATGAGTTTTCAAATCGTTCAACAATGCATATTTTTTTTTTTTTCCCAAGGACAAAATATTTTAGATATGGAAAATTAGACAAAATACTTGTTAAGAATTTGATATAATCCTAGCATATAATGCAATATGATAATGCTAGCATACTTGGAATATTTCAAGTGTGACATTTATCATGTAGAATTGATTTACTTTCTGGGTCATCTTATTAAAAATGCCATTCATTTGACTGATCAAATTATCAGCCACTGAACCAAATTACTGTAAATGTTTGACAATTTACAGTACTGTCACATTTTCAACGTATTGTAATGATGATCATAAACTGGACACGTCGAATTGCATGACATTTATAAATGTGAAAAAAATGATTGCATTGGCAATAAACTAAATTACAATAGATACACATTTGCCTAAACAGTTAATTTGCCATGAAAATGAGTTAAAATTACTAACAACATAAATAAAACCTGTTCGACAAAATTTGCAGCTGTTTAAAACACAATTCATTGTTCTCTTTGTTGATAATTGTATGTCTGCAGAACAAATGTTAGTGTTGCACAGTATCATTTATCCACCACAATTTGGTTGCTAGAAAGCTTCTTTGTTGACAGTCAAACACCTGTTAAGCTAATGATAGTGTTACCATTTTGTTTCTTACACATTCGGGTGTTTAACCAGATTTCCCATCATTCTCTGTGGCAGAATGAGAATGATAAATTATACAGACCCAACATGATGCCCTATGTGCATGCCTTCCTTATATGCATGAAGGCTAACAAGCTGTTAGTAATGTAAAAAAACGTATATATATATATATATATATATATATATAATATATAATATATATATAAGATATATAGATTATAGAGAGAGAGAGAGAGGAGAGAAGAGAGAGATAGAAGAGAGAGAGGATAATAGATAGATAGCTAGATAGATAGGATAGATGATAGTTAGATAGATAGATAGATAGATATTTAACAAGTAAAGAGCTATCAGCTGGCACTTATTTCATGAGTAACAGCCTGTAGCCTTGCTGCACATTAAACATCTGTTAACTCGCTTTCCTGCTCCATGATTAACTACATAACGACTCTTAAAATAACCATCCGAGGTGTATGAGTTCCTGACGCTGTGTGGAAACCCAGTGGAAACAGACAGTTTTTCTTTCCATCAATGTACTAGTTATAGGAAAACTGCAGTGCGATCTCAGTGCCTTGAGCTGTTTGTGTTTTACACCACTGACAGACGTTCCTAAACAATTTCCATCTGTTTCTGCTGTTACTGACAGTGATAGAAACAGCCAATGATAACGCAAACTGAATATTTACACTACAGACCTGTGTTTGTGGCTAATTATCTCAAGACATTTCTTACCAGCAGTTAAACGAGCAAAGAAGCTCTACGTCATTTATCATGAAGAAAATAAAAAATAAATACACTTTCCTCTCCAGAATGTTCAATTTAGTGGCAAGGGAACAGATTTCTTATCAAATTTACTTACCAGAAATGTTACACATTTTAAAATCAGAGTGGAATAATTTATGATTAATAACTATTTTTTAGTATATATATATATATATATATATAATATATATATATATATATATATATTATATATGGTGTAATGGAAACTCTGAACACAATAAAATATCTCTGTCTTAACACTCTTATATTTGCAAGTTAACAAATCTCATGTGACAATGAGAGTTGGTGAAACTAGTCTAATAACACAATCTTTCAGAAATGTAAAACTGTCAAATAAAAAAGTATTATGCAATAGTCTGTGTATGTGTATGCGTGTGTGGGTGTGTGTGTGTGTGGTGTGTGTGTTTGGTGGGTGTGTGTGCGTGTACCTTTGTTTAAGAGAAGAGTCATAATGTATTCTGCACGCATCCATTTGCTGCGAGGCATCACAACGCTGATAACAGAATAAAATATCAGAATCACAGAACGCATCACTTATATCTCATGAATGCACAATTGTACAAAATGATTCTATGATATCTCACTGCAACGATCAAGATGCTGTTTAATTGGAGCAGACAGCAGCTCATATCTTTGGCCTTGGAGTTCTCAAATCTTCCATGAACATATGAAATATAAATAAAAAAATGTCATGAGCACAGCACAGTCCAAACTACTACTACAGTTTTAAACGCATTAAAAGATAATAACATAACAGCTATAGCATTCCTATAACTGCACAGCTTTAAAAACCGCAATGTTCTTCACATCTAATTAAATGTGACTGAAATTAAACAATTTAACAAACACCCTAATTAAACTATAACATGTTTATTTATGCTTGATTAGATTTAACCTGATACATTGCAGGGCAAATTTAAACAGTCATGGGACTTTTGTGAAAAAAAACTGGTGCTAACCAAGGCCATCAGCATCACTGCAGCTCAGCTATTAAATTACATTTGCTTTTGCACACCATTCAATCAATATTTCAGAATGCAGGCTACTATTATAAATTAAGGTGTCATTAAAATGCACTAAATGTCTGCAATCATGTTCTATTTCTGAGATTTAAATAGTATTTGTTATAATCAACTGTAAACTCCCTTTTGTTTGTGAAAGGTGAATAAACTGATCCATTTGAAATCAGTTTCCAACTAAAAACATGATACAAGAGTCTTAGTATACACAATGTGGAATATTTTCAATAAAAATATCACATACCCAAGAGAAAATCACAGTGATCAACATGTTAAGCACTCTTTGACGTTTTGACCGAAATGCGACGACTTAATTATTTCAGCACATGCTGCTTCTAAAAACACAATGAGCCCACGATATTCACAGATAGAACAAATATACAAACTATGGAAACCCATTTCCTCCACTGAATAAAATATTTAAAAAATGGCAATTGTGAATATTAATCTCAAAATTCAAAAAAAAAATTCTCAGAATTGCATGGTATAAACTCGCAATTGTGAGTTATATTGTCAGAATTGTGTGAAAAAAAAGTGAGAATTGCAGGATATGAACTCACAATTGTAAGTAATAAAGTGCAGTTCTGAGGGGGAAAAAAAGACTGAAATTCCCCTCCCCAGCAGGCACACAATGTCATAAGACGTTGAAATTTGGTTAAATTTCGGTTGTGATGTCGGGTGAGCAAAATTCAATGTCAATTCAACGTCTAATGTCAATGTTAAAGTGCAGTAGGAGATCTTGGGAAAATGCTAACTTTAGCCCTGAGAGCACTGAAAGCGAACGTCCCACCCTCCCTGCAATCACGCCCACACCCCCTGAACGCACATACACTCACAGACCAGAATACCAGAGACAACATTACAATGGGCTACATCAGCAGTTCCCAATTCCAGCCCATGTTCCGAAGTGAAGTAAACTTCAACGGATTTCAGTGCTCAGGGGGTAGGGAGCAATGAACACTGTGTAGGGATCATATCGATCAGAACACAGTTCATGCACGTAGCTCACTTCTAAGGAGCTGGTTATCTGAATCAGGTGTGTTAACTAAGTGAGACATTCAAAATATGCATTTTGGCGCGAGGACTGCAATTGGGACCCGCTGGGCTACATCATGTGTCATTCACCGGTGAGAAAACTTTAAAAGTACTACAATACCAGGGAGGAAGATCGGGTTGTTGATGTTTGTCTGCCATTCTCGCTCTGTCTGCACAGTGCACAGCGTGCGTGAACGCGCTGGTGATGTATCCTGTCTGCGCGAACTGGGTGTGCAGAGGTATGATAATATATACCTTGACAGGCAGGTAGGAAAGTAAATTAAAATGCTCGGACCAAGCGTTTTGATTGGACAAACATTTATTGATCCTACGCCTTCCACAGAATACATAAATACAGACTAATACATTTAGACCACTTAACTTAATCAGTCCCGGCGCCAGGCGGGCATTGGGGGGGCCTGGCCTGCCCTGTGAGTCACTAGTGCCCGCCCTGGACGAGCCTGCTGTCTCTCTTCACCTGTTCAGCAGATATCTCCACATCCCACCAACCACCAGTCCTTGCTTGTTTGCACAATATATTTTTTTTATCAATATCTACTGTTAGAAAAAAGTTATCGGTTTTGTATATATATATATATATATATATATATATATATATATATATAGTATATATAAAACTCCTTAATAAAATAAAAATGTGTTTGGTTTAAATCTGATTTAAAAAATAATAATTTTAAACGTATTTGATTGGTTTGTCGATAGTGAGCGTGGAAATGTTGGGTTGTTTGCTAAGCATAGCGCTACCTCTACCATTAGTTTAAATTTTTTTTTTTTTAAATGCTGAGCGATCTCGTGTGGCAGTGCTATGTATATACAGCGTTTCTTTAATCAAAAACCACCAAAGTTGGCAGGAGAGAGCAGCAGCGATGTATCGGTAGGCGAAAGCCCTGGGTGTCGCAGTTCGCAAGACGTTGCAGAGGCCAGCCGTTCCAGTTGCCAAGGCCTCAAGCAAGGGTCGTCACAGGTGGCAGCACCAGGGGATCTCGGAGTTGAGAAACCCAACCAAGTAATCTTAAAAAACTTTCCTACACATGTTTTCTCAGGCAAAAAAAGATCATTCAACAGCTCCTGGTATACAAGCAGAGACTGGCTGGAATACTCTATTCATGCTGATACTGCATTCTGCTACCCATGCAGAACGTTTCAGGCGCCCTCCTCTGCCACAGACACCACATTTACGATTATTGGATTTTGCGACTGGAAGCATGCAGTGGAAACTGGGAAAGGACATTCAGCATCAAAAGAACACCAGACTTGTGAAGCTATGTGGAGGGACAAGGAGAGACGGATTCAGACCGGTAAAGAAATCACAACTTTAATCAATGCAGAACATTTGGAATACAATAGATACTACTTATCATCAGTAATCGATGTCATCGAGTTCCTTGCAGTGAACCAGCTACCTTTTAGAGGTGACCATGATGCTTTTGATTGTATGGCTGAAGATGGATGCGGATTATTTTTGTCCTTATTTGAATACACTTTGAGGAAAGATGCTGTGTTGGCCAAGATAGCGCAGACTATCCCACACAATGCTAAGTATACTAGCCATGACATTCATAACAGTTTGATAGAGATTATGAGTACTTTGGTCACGGAGCACGTATAAAATGATGATAAAAGTGGATGGAACTCGAGACCCGACAGGAAGAGAGAATATTTCGATAAATGTCCGTTTTGTGAATGAACTGAATGAGCCAACTGAACGTCTTCTGACAATTGCCACAGCTGACCAGGGAGACGCAGAAACACTGACTGACACGATCACTGAAGAATTAACAAAAGCAGGACTGATGCTGGACTGGTCATTTTGGCACGGTCTCCGTTATTCTGAGATCATTTGATGACCTATCCACACTGCTCCGAGAAATCAACAGCAGCCCAGCCTATGGCGCAGATGTGCGAGTTGAAGCAGCAGGTTTACTACAGGCCATGTCTGAACCCAGCTTTAGGTTCATTGCAGAGATGGTGCACAAAATCTTATCGTATCTCGACCCTCCTAATCTGATGCTACAGGCAGAAGAAATTGATCTGTTAACAGGTGTGCAACTTGTAAATTCAGCATGTACGTGTATTGAAAATCTCCGTTCTGAGAAGGAATTTGTGACACTCTTGAAGCATTGCAAGAATGCAACAATAGAGTCTGTGCCAAATAAGAGACGACGTACACTAAACACATCCTTCGTCATGTATGCAGTTGAGGAAAGAATTATATATGAAGATCTCAGCGACGAAACAGAGCTACGCAGGATGTATTTCAGTTGTATCGATGCAGTTTGTGGGGAAATTAAGGAACGCTTTGGGGAACGCAATTGTGTGCTGATGGATGCGCTCAGATCTCTGGACCCAGAGGATTCTACTTTCTTGGATGTGTCCAAAGTGAAACCTTTACTGGACCTTACTAATACACCCATCGTGGAATCTGAATACACAGTGGCTCACCAATTCCTACGCATGCAAATGAAGGACTCATTTCCAGCCGACGGGGGTAAATGGACAATGAAAAAAGTTCTACAACACTTTCAGAAACCTCTCGAAGCAATGCCAAGCATGATGACGGCTCTCAAACATGCTTTGACCTTTGGTGCCAGCACGGCACTCTGTGAGAACTCTTTTTCCACATTAAAGAACGTCCTTACAGAGCATCGCCTTAGCATGCTTCATCGACGCAAGGCCAATTTAATTAAGTTGGCATTTGAAAAGGACCTAACCAAAAAGTTCCGGGAGGATTGGAAGGACCATTGTTTTACGAAGCTTCCACTCTGTCCGCACAACGTCGCAACCGCATCTAGCTAATGTGCTGAGTAGGCAAGCCTAGTTTATAGATAATGAGGAGAAAGAAATGTATCTATTTTTTTGTTTGTAGTTTATTTAGAATATATATAACTATCACATCATTTTGGGAGTGTGTGCATCACATGGTCTTAGCTGTGGTCCAGGCTCTTGTGCGGGGCAGGAATCTCAGAGCCTGTGGAACATGTCAACGTCAGTCTCTGGTTTCCATGACCAAGTGGGCTGCTTATTTGCTTTGGCTCTTTTTGCAACAGGTTCTTTTGCATTTTCTTATTTTTTTATTCTCACATCTGAAATAAAAAAAAAGTAAGCATGCTGTTTACACAAACTACATTATTAACATTATTATGATGTTCACTGATACTAGTACTAATTTATCTAAACAAAGAACACAATTACCACATAGCAAACATATTTTACCACGAAGTAACTAAATCAAATGAAAGTAACATCTGTAAAATAGTGAATGCACACACTCTAAAATTCTGAATGGAGTTGAAAACCGAACGAGTGCCCCCTTCCTATGAGAGATGCACGTGAAGGCAAGAGTGGTGTATTCCCCACAGTACCTTAGTATAGTATGCATACTTCAGAGAAACATGCCAATTCCAATTCTAACATTTTAACACTATCAACCACAAATAATATTACCACATATTCTAGGAATAATACAATTACTATACTGTGCACTTACTCAGTGTGATTTTCCAGCGAACTCAAAACTGAACGACGTGCGTGTGCCTTTCTTGTGCAAGATGCCGGTGATGCAGCCACAGTCCTAAACCAAAATTAAAACAGTTTCAAACATTTCAGCGTCATTACTCCATAAGACACGGGTATAACACATTCTAAATATTTACGCCAGAGCAGATATTCATGAACAGAAGTTTAGTTACATTCATAAACACAAGCATGTTTTGCATGTAGGCCTATACAATCCAAAAACTATCATTATAAACATATATATGGCTATATTTTTTTTTTTTTCGGCACAGGATATCCTATCACAGTAAAGTTTTGACTAATCATTCTTACTGACATTAGGCTAGTAACATTATAACTCATATTACTTTTATATCATATTTCTGTCTGTTATAGAACATAAAAAAACATCCTGGCATCGTGACATTTAGATGCTGTGAATGAAACTTCATAATGTTTCACTTGATTACATTTAGTCAGGAATTATAGTTTGGTGAAAGTCTGACTAGTAAAATGTGTACAAGGTATGTGAAAACTAATACAAGTAGGTTAATAAAAAAGACTTACTCATGTTTTTTTTCCTGAGGTAATCCAAAGCTTCTTGAGGTGGATTCTGTGTTATTCCTCTCAGCGCGACTCGAACAGTAAAGCTTGAGGTCTTGCTTTGTTTGCTGTGATGTGGGTGTTTACACGCCGCGCGCTTCACGTGGATGATTATAATATCTATAGCGCTCAGCGCGTGGGCGTGGTCGCATTAGAGATAATGAAGGGAGATGTGAAAGACTGGACATCGCGTTGGTTTCATATGGATCACTTTATCACATAATATTTGTTTTCGACATGACTAGCTTCGTTTAAAATTAGACATGTCAAGCTTTCTATAGATAAATCTCTCATGTCTCTTTGTTGAGTATTCACTGAGTTTCAGTTCATTTTAATGACGCGTCTCTAAATAAAGATCACGCAGACCAAGGCAGCAGACAGCACACCCTGTTTGTTTTCTTTATTTTACAAAAGCGCAATGTTTTGTTGTTATTATGAGTGTATACATATAAAAGTAGACCATTTACAGATTCGATTGATGTATTGCTCTTATCTGTAAGATCAAAACTGAAAGTGTAATTTAAGTTATTTTCGGTGTGATCAGGAGAAGATGCCTCAAAACGCGTATCCGTGTTAATCGACCTCAGAGGGTTAAGCAGGTCCTTGTCTAGACATTGTGAAAAATTAAATAAAACATGATATGGTTATATACAACAGAAAATAGCACTTTGAGTAGACCTAGTTTTATATTATTATTTGTTTAAACTTGTTGGAGTGGTGAGTTGCTTATATTTGACTATTTTATAAAGTCCCTGCCTTTTAAAACAACAAAATGTAACACAACGATATAGGCTGTAACAATGAATACATAAATAAAATGTGTCAGGGCTTGACATTGTGACAATTGTGTTGTATATAATTGATTATGAAGCAATATTCTCATTATATTTTGCTGCGACATTTTTACCTGATAAGGGGCATTTTCCACTTTATCTTTTTAAATGTGTGCATCATCTTTTGTGTGAAATTCTTACATTTAATCAACACATTTAAATAGTAAGATACTATAGGGCTGTTACCAATCAAATGTAATAATTTACACTAAATAATTTACATTAAATAATGTTATGAGATTGTTTAAAAAAAAAATTGGAATATACAAATAAGACATGTTGGAAAGAATGACACTTTTAAACAAACTAAAGCGCCAGTAGGTGGCGGCAGGTGATAAGCGGTCTTATTAAGCGAGTCATTGAGTCATTCATTCAAACGAATCGTTCAAACGGCTGGGTTCACCAATAAGACGGCAGTGTCTTTATGAATGGGTCACTGAATCACTGACTCCCTTGATTCGTTCAAAAACGCTGAATCATTCAGTAATGAAAGACGGTTGAGTGTTGCTGTGAGACTGACGCGTTATGGTTCTGCTGTGATCTTTGTTTGAACTATTTTCGCTGCTGAAACAACAAAAACAGTCAATATTGCGTCTAAAATGTAAGTGACTTAATAATTACTTGTTTAGTAACTGTCATATGAAATCAGTGTCACATTTTCAATCGTGATGGTATTCAGCACTCTTGGTCATGTGATGTTGCTTAACTGAATCATGTTATAAAAACTCCACATTTTTTATTTTTACCGCAGTATGTTAACTGAGTTTAACTCACTTTGTGTTTGCGGCGCTCATTTGTTTCCGATTTCTCCTCGGAGAGGCAGCGCAGCCTTGTTACGTCATTACTTTTATGCCCTATAGATTCGCCATTTTAGACTAAATGATGCAGACCCTATCGCGTTTGGTGATGTGTTATTTGGCGTTTTAAGCAGGCTCGCTACTTGCCTTTCCACAGTTGCCTTTTAAAAAAAAAATTCCACTTGTCCCGGATAAGCGGACAAGGGTTGATGTCGAGCCTGCGACGGTGTGTTTAGACTGCTTCAGTAGGCTAGGTCCAATCTTTACGAATCTGTTGTATTGCGTCAATGGAGTGGTATATCAAGTCTTCCTCGTTTTTTGTCCATTTAATTCATAATTAATGATATTATGCATTGCAATGAGGTTGATCTCATTTGTGCCCCCCTGAAAAAATTAAATGCCCGTCCGTGAATTTGTGTCTGGCGCCGGGTCTGCCACTTAACTTAAAGGCAGAGTAAGTGATTTTTCAAAAAACACTTTAAAAACTGATTCGGGCCGAATCGCAAAACAAACTTGTAGCCAATCAGCAATAAGGGGCGTTCTACTCGTGATGTGGAGGAGAGAGCGTTTAGTGCACAGGACGGACATTAGCCGAGCCGTGCGACAGAAAGATAGAGATGGTGGATTTTTAAAAAAACAAAAGAGGAAAACGTCTGCGGACGATAAGGCAGAAGTAGGACCCGTGTAAATTCGGATCAGTTTTCCCAGCGCTGAGAGAACTCAAGGAGTGCGGAGGCCTGCGATCGACGCACGATGTTTTGCTTTGTTTCTTCTCAATATGAGGTAACACCGGTCTACAACGCTAAAGTCTGCCTACACTGGCGCATCAAACGAACCATTGAAAACCATTTGAAAGTGTTGTCATACGTCATAAATGTAAACCTGCAGCTTTTCTGTCGGGGATTTGTTCTACCGCGCCGCTCACGTCCGTAGACCCCTCGGTTTAACATTGGTTTTGCTTTGTTTCACAGTACTAATCTTTGCCTGGGTTGCGTACGTATATGTGGGCGGAGTTATCAAAATAGGGGCAAGACCCTTTTCGGGTAGGGGCGTGTTTGTTTTGGTGATTTCAAATATAAACATTGGCTACCAGAAATCACCCTCCATTCTGCCTTTAATGATTGGTATCAGGATGTGAAGAGACTTTCAACCGACATAACAAAAAATGTTTCTGAAGACAATCACCTATTGCACCTTTAACTTGATGTCCAACAATGTCAGCTGACGTTGATATTTGATGTGTTACCAAACTCCAACGTCAAGTCAACGTAAAATTGGCGTAAAATTCTGACGTCAACCCAATTTCATTCTCAACCAAGATGCAACATATGTCCAACGTCAATTCTTGTGTAAATTGACCGTCCTGTGCCCTGCTGGGTTTCAATTCGGCTTTTTTTTTTTTATAAAAATAATAAAAAAAAAATATACAATATAAAATGAAAAATTAAAGGCATACTGCTAAATTTAACTTTTATCTGTTTGCGTTTTTTTTTCTCAAATGGCGATGTTTTTCTTCTTCTTGGCATCTGCTTTATAATCATTGCAATTTTGATAAACAGTACAATTGGTGCTTTTTTGCTTGACGCAATTCTGGACAAAAAGCTAATTGTGCCGATAGTCACAATTTACCTTTATTATTTTTTGTATTTTATTCAGTTGGAGAAATTGGCTTTCCATAAAAAACTACTTAATAGAACTGAAAAGTCTAGTAATAAATAGCAATGTATATGGTTCCTCAAAACTCACAATTTACCAATATAGAGTAAAGCCAAGCTGCCCATTGCTCATACCGGACAGGTCTACTTCTCTATATGCCCCAATAATAAAATGTAAGTGCCGCTTATACACTTACATGGGTGCCCAAACTCGGTCCGGAGGGGTCGGTGTCCTGCATATTTTAGCCCAACATTCTTGCCTTAACACACCTGCCTTGAAGTTTCTAGTATGCCTTGTAAGACCTTGATTAGCTGGTTCAGGCATTTTTAATTGGGGTTGGAGTTAAACTCTTCTGGACACCGGCCCTCCAGGACCGATTTTGGACAGCCCTGCACTATGCCTAATATAGTTTGTTATAATTTCCCGAGTCTTTTCTCATACATTTCAAAAATTTTTCCTATTTCCTTTATTAATGGATTAATTTTGTGCATATTTTAAATGCTGTCCTTTGTAATATTTTATTAAACTATAATATCATGCTCTGTCTCTGAAATGACCTTTTGTAATGACCTTTATTCCCCAGGCTGAAATCACGCCTCTTGTTTTTCAAGCAATATAACTCTCAAAAGTCTCATCCTGTATTTTCCCTCACTGGATATCAATTTTCACTTCGAAACACACCAGATTACGGAAGTAAAATGGGTTGTGAATACCGTTTTGTGTGAATTTACACTTTGCATTTGGAAATGCCTTTGGTTAGCATAGCTTTCTCTTTCTGTTTTCTTGGTTAAAATGGTTGCAGCTGCGTAATCACAGCCAGCATGCTAGAGGCGTTTTAATCAACAAGAGTGATTCATGAGCCTATAGCTGACAAATACAATAGTGTGGGTCATCATGCACACACACACACACAGGCCATTACAGGCCTAATCATTAGCATCGTTTATGCCTACTCTTAACTCAAGGCGTTTTAAAAGCAAGTTGCTTCCCCTTGAAACCAGAAAGCACACAAGAAACACAGTCAGACAGAAAAGCAATCTTTTCTTCCTCTTTCTCTTTTTCCAGAAACAGCTCACATCCTTGACAGATGCTTCTGTCTCTGTTTTTCTCTCAGACAATACCACAGCCTTTTGCCTTCCTTTTGAAGGCATTCCGGGTCCCAAAGTGCAGCAGATGACTTCAATATTAGAGCAGAATTGTGAGGAATGGATCCAGCATGTTACATGCCATCTGACTCGTGCGTTGTTCTCTGTGTTGGGAAAGGTCCTTTGAAACCGTAGCAGGATAAGATACTCATGATTTAAAGTCAACTACAGTCAAGCAACCCTTTTGACGAAGAAGTTAACTCCACTAAAAGTTACTAAAAATGTAGCAGACATTTAAGTAAGCTTTGAACAGAAATTCTGTGATTGGAGCATTTATCTGCATGGCACAAAAACATCTAAATTATGGTGCCATCATTACATTTTACTTAAAGAGCCCCTATTATGGATTTTTGAAAATTACCTTTCATGCAGTGTGTGACACAGCTCTAAGTGAATGAAAACATATTGCAAAGTTTTAAATCTGAAAGTGCGCTGTGTATAAAGTTATTGTCTCTCAAAAGAAAGAGTCGACTCTGAATCATTGAAACGAGTAGTTTTTAAAACGAATACCAAGCTGTTTCATGTTGACGTCAACATTAGCATAGGGCCCTCCCCACTTTGTCCGTTTGGTCTGAATATAAATGCAAATTCATTCTTTGCCACTGGTGCCAGGTGCGCCCCCGCCAGTTTTTGGATCGGTTAAAAATAGTGGTATTCCCCGGTAACCACTTTTCAGTTCACAAAGGCAGCTTTCTCAGACCAGATGAATTAAAATGAGACCTATTGACCAATCACCTCAGATTCGGCGTCACGCAAAGGATTGTTTGCTGTTTGATTTTTGAGCAAGTAAGTTAAAAATAAATGCATATTATAAGACAGTGAAATTGTTTTTTGACCTTGCATGCATTTCAACCTGTTGTTGGGGACTCCAAAACCAAAATATGAAACTTTCATTACCCATAGGGGCACTTTAATTTTACCATAAAAACAAATAATTTAGAAAACTCAAAAATATATATATATAAAAAAATTGTACCTTTCAGCTAAACTACACTACCCTATAAAGAAATGTAAAAGGACACAATCTTTATAAATGAATAACTATTTTGCTAATAGACAGAATTATTTTGCACAAAAACATTATATTAAACATAATTACAAAATTAATACAGATACTTAAGTTAGAAAAACACTAATTTATGTGGGTAGAAAACCTAGTGAAGAACAGCAGCATTTAAATAAATAATTTGCTTCTATAAATAGAATGAAGTAAAATTAAATCATTGAATCATTTGTTTGATCAATGATTGTGCAAACAACAAATGAATTGTGCGAATGAACCGTTCACTAAAATGAATCAGTAGAATATTAATATTTGTGTAGCCTTGGTCTGTTTACAGAGGTGTGTTTACAGTATGTTCATGGTTATGTTAAGGTGCGATGTTAAGCCAGTGCATGAAATGCTGTGTCAGGTTCCTTATCAGCTCTGGGGTGCCAGCTGGAAAGAGTGTTGCATTCAATGCAAAGCTTCACACATTTGTACAGGCAGCTACTTATATTTGTATGTGTTTGTGTTTGTGTGTTTTCCACTGAAAGCTGACCTATATACCACTATTAAGTAACCTTTACTAGGTGCACTGAATATTTCTGTTTTTAATTTTGTAACTTTGTGGACATGTGGATATACTATATAGGTTCATTGCTACATTGCTGGCTTGTAAACACAAGAGCTGAAAAACCAACATATCACAAAAATGCTAAAAGCATATATAGCAGTATATGAAAGCATTGCTGTTATCTTTATTCATAATGAACTCTTTGATGAACTGAGACTGATCACCATCAATAATCGGCCAATATTTGTCCACTTTTAGCTTATTGCCAAAACACTATTGAGTAAATATTTCATAAACAAACATTATGGAAATCTGGAGACTTGAGTTCTCAGTTATATTGTAATATCAAAATTGACCAAGGTCTTTCTTCCATTTCCATTTTACACTTATTGATTTGGCAGATGCTTTTATTCAAAGCAACTTAAAAATGAGGAATACAAGCAATTTATCATAAGGGACCAATAACATGAGAAGTGCCTGTTATGTAATTTTTGTCTAATTTCCAAATTGAAATTAGACCAAAATGAGTCAACTGTTCGCATACTAGACTATAAGCTATAAGACCATCAGCAAAACTCAGATAATTTGGTCTTCGAATTTGGTATCTGGCAAATTCTGAAGTACCCAGTCTGAGACATTGTTGACAGACGTGAGATTTATGTGTTTTTTCTCACAGGACCGCAGAAAGATTCAGAATTGATCGCATCTGTTTGCTGTCTAGAGAATATCAAGAATATCATAGGTTTTGATGATTTTTCCTTTCCTACGGCAAAGCTATTTTTAACACACAACACACACACACACACACACAGAACACACACACGTTGGTTTCCATGTTTTATGGGGACATTCAATAGATTTTCAATAGGTTTTTATACTGTACAAACAGTATATTCTATTGCCCTACACATAAAACTACCCCTCACAGGAAACTTTCTGCATTTTTAGATTTTTAAAAAATATAATTCTGTATGATTTATAAATTTGTTTTCTCATGGGGACCAAAAAATGTTCCCACAAGGACAAGGATTTTGAATATTGCCATCTTTGTGGTGACATTTTGTCCCCATAACGTAGGGTTTACCAGGACCACACACACACACACACACACACACACACACATGCACGTTGGGTTTCCATGTTTTATATGGACATTCAATAGATTTTCAATAGGTTTTAATACTGTACAAATGGTATATTCTATTGCCCTACACATAAACCTACCCCTCACATGAAACTTTCTGCATTTTTTGATTTTCAAGAAACTTCATTCTGTAAGATAAGCTTGTTTTCTCATGGGGACCAAAAATGTCCCCACAAGGACAATGCTTTTGGATATTGCCATCTCCATAGGGACATTTTGTTCCCAAAACGTAGGGTTTACCAGGATTAGACACACGCACACACACACACACATGCACGTTGGGTTTCCATGTTTTATGGGGACATTCAGGTTTACCAGGACCACACACACATACACAACACCAACACAGCCATTTGTCATCCTATTATGCATTATTTCATGCAGTCTCAAAAAAGCCCATCAGCAAATGTGTTACATCCACAAGTAACTGCATTATTGAGCTATTCTCATCAACAAACACACACTCTTCAGCTGAACAAGCTGCATCATCCCATGAATATAGTATGAGTGCCTTCACTGGCGTTTGAGGATGAATAAACAGTCATATGGCAACAAGCAGCCACACACACATAAACTAAAGAGCAGCGATATAACTTTCCCAGAGAGCGGCTCTAATTGCACAATGCATCACATGTAAGACAACATTGAGCGCCACCCATCCCTTACCATCAAATTACCCACACAATCTCTTTTTTCACTTTCAATCACTCCACAGCTCCCAATGTCATGCCTTTCTATCTGTATTTCCCACTAACTTCAAATGTCCATAATACACACCCCATTTCATCAATATTAATTTCTCTTCCAAAAGGGTGAACTTTGCAGAGAAAGCAAAGGATTTCTCTCTTACCTGTGTGCTTCCATGGATCCCAGTCTTCTATATGGCACGATCTTCTACCCCATGCATCGACAGCTGCACAAGACACAGGCAGTGTGCGAGAGGATGGAGATGCACACACACACACAGGGAAAGAGAGAAGGGGGGGATCTGAATTATGGATGGAGAGTGAGGGTTCCCTCTTGCCGGATATGGTGGAGTGTGAATCATCTCTGGCATGAATCAAACATAGTCCAGGGGCGAACGAGAAAAAGAGGGAGGGGTAGCAGATGAATAGATGACTGAAAAGCAAAGGAATGGTGGTGAGAGAGCAGACAAGTGAGTCGTCTGAGGTAGCATCTCGCTTTCTCTATCTCTCGGTCTCAGTCCAGACATCTTCACTTTTCATCTTCAGTTGTTTAATCAGTCTGACAGAGGCTAATAGTTGTGTATTGAACCGGCCAGTCAATAACAAATATTGCAGATGCTTTCTTCTACCTTTGGAGAGAGACTGTTAGTACTCCTAAAGGCACGGATAAAAGAAAAACAACGCAACAGACAACCAGTGGCTTATTCAATGTGTAAATATCCTCATTACACAGAATGCAATAGTTTGAAAGTGTCTGGATTGGCCAAGCTGCCATCATACCCAAACATACTCTATACAAGTGCATGAATGTAGACATTAATAGCCACGCAAGATAAAATGTGTCAAACAGCAATTTGGAAGGCACACTTTAGCATGTCACCTATACAGCCAGTTTTCTATTTCAGGTCAACTAGAGAATCTTAGTTGATAGTGATATGCTTATAGTTAGCTTGCTGAATTGTAATACAACACATCACAGTTGTTATAATTCAGAGAACATTAAACTGTGATGAAACCGTTCCACCTGGCTTTATAAACATCATACTTGCCAAAAACACTTGAAAGAGGACATTAGGACAGAGCATGGCACAACGTTTTGTTGGCGGGACACCTGGTTGAAAACAATCATTATTTTTACAATGCTCATTTCACACTTCAGCTTTAACACTAGAACTGAAAAATTTACCCCGTGGCTGCTTTTCAAATGTATATAACACATTTTCAATAAAACATTCAAGTCTCCCAGTCATTGTCTTTTACTAAAATTGTGTAATTTACAATCCCCTGATGTTAAAAATCATTTAGATAAAACCAGATAAAAAAAAAAAGGGAATTTATACCTGTAAGCGCCAGCGGGTCAAATTTACCCACTATAGAATGCCTGTATTTTCGCGCTGTCATTTTCTTGCTGCTTATATTTTAACATTGTACATTGCTAGGCAATGCCTTTGACTCACTGAATTAGCGGTTATTGGTTTCATAAATAAAGTCAAAATGAGAAAAAGAAGGCAATTTATGGATGCTGAAGAGGTATTAGAAGCACTAAATGCCATGAGCGATAGAGAGTCTGATGGTGATAAGTGATGCGTCCTGGGTCGGCTCAGCATCTGACAGCGATCCATCCAGCTATCATATTTAGACATTTTAGCCTAACGTTACTCATAACTGTTCAAACTGTGGATTAATTATAACATTTTTGTTTCACCATTTATCTTGTTTATTGTTCGCTACTTTTACTATTTATTCTAGTCTGCCCGTTTTCTAAAAAGAAAAGAAAATTAATCCGATCTATATGATGTAATGAATAAAACAATTTTTTGATTACCCAATGTTTAATGGTGTTGTTCTCTTATTCAGATTATAAATTATATAACTAAACAAATTAATTAGTTGAAGCTGTGCGAATTTGTCATCGCATTTCTCTCAGCTTTTCAATTAGTCATTTTTTAAGCATTCAAACAATAATACTGTTTTTGACAGATCCACTGTATTGCCTCTTTCAAGCGGCAACATGACGGATTGTCTATTATTCATATTCTTTAAAGCCGAAATAACATAAATGTTTATTTGCGAACCGGTCATGTTTTTCCATTATTATCATACATTGGAACTCTTTTTTTTTTTCCTTCACACCATGCAGGACCATTTAAAAAAATATATAGACAGTCTGACTTCTTATTCGGTGCATACAAAAAGGAGATGGTTTGGATTGAATGTTCAGGCTGCTTTTTACATACATGAAAGTGGAATAACGTATCATAGCACTCTAAATGCCACTTTTTTTTAGGTCCCGTACAATATGAAATAGGACCATGGACCACAAAAACCCAAAGTCCTAAGGGTAAACATTTTTAAATTGAGTTTTTATATACAATCATCTGAGAGCTGAATAAATTAGCTTTCCGTTGATTTATGGTTTGTTAGGATAGGACATTATTTGTTCGAGATACAACTATTTGGAAATCTGCAATCTGAGGGTGCAAAAAATCTAAATACTGAGAAAATCATCTTTAAAGTTGTTCAAATTACGTTCTTAGCAATGCATATTACTAATCACAAATGAGTTTTGATATATTTATGGTAGGAAATTTACAAAATATCTTCATGAAATATCTTTACTTACTATCCTAATGATTTTTGGCATAAAAAAAAATCGATAATTTTGACCCATGCAATGTTTTTTTGGCTATTGCTAAAAATTTACCCAAAGCGACTTTTTTTGTGGTCCAGGGTCACATATGTGAAAAACAGATCGATATTTAAGTCATGGTCACCATTCACTTTTATGAAGCTTGGATATTCTTCTGTAAATAACTCCTTTTACAAAAAACGGATGGGAGTTATACAGGTTTCAAAAGACATGAAAGCAAGTAAACAATATCTGTAAAATTTCTTTAAAATCTGAACTAAAATTTTAAAAAGAGAGAGAGAGAAAGAAAGGGGCTTATAAATAAAACACCGCAAGAACCACAGTACATTTACACACTATCTTTTGTATTTGCCAAAGCATGAACATAAAGTGTAAGAACAAAGAAGAATAATTAACCAAAAACTCTTAGGACCGAGCACGAGCACAGAACAAATAATATAGTTATACTTGACGAGGCTTGTTAATAATGAAATAAAAAGAGTAAACAGCGCAAGAAGATACTGTTCTCATTTCCATCAGTCAAATCACACGAGTGAGTGATTATAATACTTATGATAATGACTGATTATTGTAAGGTGATAATGTGTGGTGATGATATTCATGTGCGCTGGGCATCGGAGCACTTCAAACGGGCCTGACTGATCCTCGCCGTGGATTTGTCAGCAGGTTGTCAAACATCAAACAGTCGTGGGCCCAGGACACTGCAAAGAGGCACATTTTAAAGACATCCCTCGATTTCCTTATCTTCTTCTCTCACTCTACGCTTCCTTCTCTGCTTTTTACATCCCTCCATCACGTTACTGTCTGTACCTTTACTCTGCCTCTCTCTCGCCTGTGCAAACTCTTTCCTTTCCCCATTACTCTCTCCTTTCTTTCACTCTTCGTCTCTCTCTCTCTCTGACTGGGAGCGTCACTCTGTGTGGATAGCTGCGAGCCGTTCCCGGTTATCGCCTCCTGCAGACTCTACCGGTCTGATCTGTCTCCTCTTCATTAAGCAAATACGCCGACGTGGAAATGAAAACATAATAGCTATTTGATTTCCAGCGAGATATTTTGCATATTGGTTCGGAGCTGATAGTGGAATTTCATCAAGTCGTTTTTTTTTTCATGCTTTAAAAACTGAATTACTGAGCTGGGCGGCTTCGGCAGGATTTCTTTACATTGCTGGGAAGAGGGAAGGAAGAAGAAAAAAACTGAAACGGCAGCAGCGGTTCCCCAGGAAGACTACTTAAACGATTAAATATCCCCCATTCCCCTTTTTGATAACGGGGAGGGAAAATTTAAAGAATTCACAGTGCTTTAGGTTCAACTATACTAATCAGAGATAGAGAGAAGAAAATTAACTCCTTAATGAGCAGGAGCTGTCTGCCAGATAATGGTCAAGGAGAGGTGATAGGGCTGGAGACTGAAAGAGAGAGAAAGAATGGAGGAATAAAAACAGAGAGATGGATTCACCGAACAGGGGAGAAATCAGATTTTACCCCTCCCATGGAAATTGTTCTTTGTGTCCACAGAGGGCAGGTGCGATTGTCTGCAATGATATCTCTAAGGTTACAAGCCGGTCGGCTCGCCATACAGATGAATGGTGCACCTGAGGGTATTTCTCATGCCCCTTTGAGAGAAAAACTACCCCTGCAAGTACAGATCAACAAACCTGCTCTCACCAATTTATCAGAGCCTTCCTGTAGAGGAAAAAAAAATACTACTGACGTCTATTTTCCCTGTTGGAACACTTGCGAGCACATTCTTACTATTTCCGTCACAACACATATATAAACTTTTTCGGAAAAAAGGATATTTCAAGTTATTACATAAGATTGTGGTTTAAAAAAAAACCTCACATGGATGAAAGGAGTGAAAAAAGCCAATTTCTGAGACTTTTCCATCCTTTAATGAATGGGGAAAAATCCTTTAATAGAGATTTTGCTCACAAAGAGGAATTTTCACCCAATTAGATATTTTAGAGCGGAGCATAAATATATTCACTTTAGAAATTACCATGACTTCTTATGATTGTATTACACTTATATGGCTTTTCCAGGCCTTTAAATCATGATTTTAATATTCCCTGATGGGTTTCCTTAACTATGGGAACCTGGTATTAAAAAGTCAGATTAATTTTTTTTTATTCATTCATATGCGGAAATATGGAACATAGAATCGGAAAACCTTTATTGTTGGCCAGTACAATACCACTGAAAGGCCTGGGGTCAGTGAGACTTTGAATAAATAAATACATAAAATAATAAATAAATAGTTTTATTCAGCAAGGATGCATTAAATTAATAATAATTTTAAAAAACTAACCAACCCGGTAACGGTAATGTTCGTTTACTATATGATTCTCAAAAACCGAGATAAATGACGAGAAAAGGCCACAACACTCGCTGAGGAATATAAGCACTAACTGATCCCATTTCCTGGAGGTGAGAAGGCACATTTTCCCTCTTCAGAGACGACGCTAAACACCCCACCACTGGTACTTCACCACACACAAAGGTCTTGCACCAAGCCACCTCTCTGCTTCACCCCTCCAACCTTCCTCCCATCACTAGAACAGCAGAAATAGACTAAACAGATTATACGTGCAAGTAAACGAACTCATATCTGAGCATGTGTGTTTGTTTGCCGAGTGAGAAAGATACGATAGGAAAGAGGGGGTGTGTGTGAGTATTTATGAGAATGAATGAAAAGGAATATCTAGTATAGAGTGAGTGAGAGAAATGGACGAGTTATAAGAAAAGCATGTGATGCAGAGGAACCTTTTCTTCTGAAGGTCAGGATAGATGTTGGAGGACTGGAAAAGAGTGTGTGTATATTATTTGTGAAATGCCCATTGCTAAGATTGAATGTGTGTGTGTGTGTGTCTTCTCAATAGACTTGCAAGTTCTTCATGGGGAAAGACAGATACGGATGGATGAAATAAGTAGTTGATTCAGTCGCCCCTCCTCCCCGCGAATCTTGGATGGTGGGAAAGTTGAAATCTGCTGCTATTTTCTATCTTTTATCAGGCAGCTTATCTCCTGGCTCTTGTCTGCGTGCCTGGCTTCGATAGTCCAGGGTCTCCACTCTGGCTGCCTGGCAACTTCACTCCCCCCAGTTCAATCTCTCCTCCTCTCT
>JADLZN010011169.1:0-60178 GCA_018155175.1 Sinocyclocheilus anophthalmus | reverse complement strand
GTTATTTATTATTTTTAAATATATTATAGTATTAATCCTATTTATATTTTCCTTTTCATAACTTTGGTAAGTTGATGTGCTCTTGACAAGTTTAAGTTTTTGTTAAATATTGCGTTAACTTCTTATGTCATTCGTTTTAGTCATTTTAGTACTTCAACTTATTTTATTCCATTTAGTTGGCAAGACAACATTTCTAATTTTTGTTTAGGTTTTTCATATAATATTTATATTTTACTTTATTTCAATTAATAAAAATAAAATGTTAACATTTTAATCAATTTAGTTTTCATTAACACTGGTTTCACCAACTATAAATCTCACAAACATCTTATTGAAAAATGTTTTGCTTGAAAAGCTATCTTTCATTTGTTAAATATTTTGTCATATAACGTACAGCTATTAACCTCTTAATAGATATTAACCTCTTCTACATTGTCAAGTAGAGAGCTCTATACACCTGAAAAGAGCGCACGGTCGCACACGCCAGGCAGACGGTGAAGCTGATAATGAAGAGGGGCTGTTTGAGGAGGCAGCCGGTGTGGGAGGGTCTGCTGAAGTGGCACAGCGTGCTGCAGGAGGCCACAGTCAGAGACGCCAGCATCAGCAGACAGGTCTTCCCTCCGGCCGACTTCACCACAGGGGTACTGAGGTTGAACAGGAAGATGACAGCCATGCCAAGGGTGAGAAACAGGGTCACCCCCAGGTATATGAGCAGGGCTGTAGTGAGCGAAGCGCCCCACGGCAGGTACAGCTCGGCTCTCTTATTACATGTCTCACTCTCTGCTTCAGACCAGTAGTCTCTGGCACACGCCTAGCAGAAAGTGTAACCTATGAGAACATATGAAGTCAAGTTAGTATAAGATGCATTTAAAATGTTTCATAATGAGGCTACATTACAGAATTTAAAGGGATAGTTCACCAAAAAAAATAATTATGAATTATTACTCACCCTCATGTCGTTCCAAATAGGGTCACAACGCTCTCGGATTTCATCAAAAATAACTTAATTTGGGTTCCGAAGATGAACGAAAGTCTTAGGGGTTTGGAACGACATGAGGGTGAGTATGGAGGGTGAGGATAAAGAAAGTGTGCCATCTGCTGGATCCTCCATTGAACAACCTTATGCACTAGCACTTTATAATTCTATAATATTTGGAGTGTTTTCGAACTTGTTTTGTTGGGGAAGGTGGCAGCAGGGCATGCCATGCAGTCAAAGAAACATTTATGTTGTCCGGTCATGAGCTTTCTGTGTCCGTAAGGACACTCTGGAGCACCCAATGAATCGAGGACACTAGACGATAATAATAATAGTCTGATTATTATACTATTTCGGGCACCAATTTTGAATAGTGCCCTCTTAATGAATTAATAAAAATGTTATCAAATGTATATTATGTTATTATTCATTTATTTGTCAGCTTTTGTTGGTAGAAGATACTGATGGCAGTGGCAAGCATTGGAAAGCACCGTTACATTCAAAGTTTGGGGACAGTAGAGTTTTTAGTTTGTTGAAAAGTCTCTCCCAAAGATGTGCTCACTAAGGGTTTCATTTATTTGATCAAAAATACAGTTTAAACAGTAAAAATTTGAAATATTTTTATAATTTAAACTAACTGTTTTCTATGTGAATATACTTTAAAATATAATTTTTTCGTCATACAAGAAAAAACTTTTTAGAGCGTGGTAAGTCCAGTATTTTTTTTTGTGTTTGAATGCATATGGAGAGAAGGAATGATATAAATTAGAAAAGTTTTTTTTCCGCATTTTCCCCATGCGATGATACGGCATGGTGGAGCCAACTTTTGCCACGGGCCTGTTTGATTTAAAGTGTCCTTGCTGAATAAATCGATTCTTTTCTTTAAATTTCTTAAAAACAAAAAAGAAAAATGTACTGATACCAAACTTTTGAATGGTACTGCAGTATTTTATACAGTACATAAGGAAAATAAAAGGAAACGCATATAAGGAAATAAACTTACCTTGGTTACAGGAGTCACTTGACCTGTCCATTTAATCAGAGAGGCATCTAACTGAAGTTCAGTTGGACCTGGAGTGTAATTTCCCACCACCTTAAGTGACCACTGGCCGTCCGTCCATACCCACATCACTATATCATAACCTGTAAGAGGGTCTCTAATCAAAGTAAAATAATGTATTTCGAATTGAAAACTGAACTTGTTTTAGCTGATGAAATACCTGTTGGAATCAAAGACAGTAATTTCATTAATAATTGCAAATGTGCTATAATACAGTATTTCAGTGATTTTTCTCTGAAAGCACTCACCTCCCATGGCTGCACCTTATATTTCTGACACAGTCCAGAGTCACAATGCAGGATGTTGTGCAGCGCATGAGCCACCATGTGCACGGCCTTATACACGTTAAAGGAGGAAACAACGTCATACTGTGACATAGAAAAGCCTTGAATCGCTATTTCATAAAGCTTTGTATTTTCCATACATGGGACACTGTGGCTGAATGGGCTGTTGAGACCAATGTCTTTAAGTCTGGGCACAGAATGCCTTTCAAAATCTTCAAAACCACTGAATTCAGTATATTGGACTGTGACACCGAGGACAGTCCCTATCATACTGATCCCTGGATACTACTCACTGTTGACACCACCGACCAATCCTCTGTCCCAATCCACACTTTTCCTGTCACATTTTGGTCAATTACAAAAGGAAAGAAGCCAGCGGCCCGCCTCTTATTGGCAAAGACAACTATAGTGTTGACTTTGGTTTTGAGGATTTTTGACCATGTCTTGCATGTATTGCTTCGTCTTGTTAGTTACAGCGGGTATAATCATAAAAATGACTCAACCTGACTGTGGCTCGCTCACCTATTCCTCGTCTCTCATACGTCGGCGTCGGCGTGGATGGTATAAGAGTATAAGAAGCTCCTCGGTGGTATCATATAGGATAGTTGACGCTGCGGATAAGACTTGTTTGTTTTTAAATAGTGACCAGAACATTTAGCTTGCATGTATAATTCTGGGAAACCTATAAAATGTTACAAATGAAATTACCCATGCAATAGGAAAATGAAGGCCTTAGCTGTAATGCTTTTCTTCGAGGTAAGACCTGAGGAAACTCTTGCCCCGAAGAATATGTCTAAAGAGCTCCCTGGAGAGATGTCACCTCAAAGTCTTGTGATAGGTGCAGGGTGGTTCCGTACGCACGACTAGGCTGGGCGAGCATGACGGATGGCTATGCAGCGCTCTGGTCCACACAATGTCATATTGCTGCCTTTCTCTGGGTTACGGAGCCACTGATATGCATTGCTATAGTGAATAGAGAAAGGTGCAGAGAAACACAAATATTACAGCTTTACCTTAAGAATATATATATATATATAGAATAAATATAACAGAGTGAGGTCAGGGACGAGTCTTTTATGTCACCCAAGGTATTTTTGATAAAGAAAAATACAGTAATATGTGAACTCTGATTACAATTTAATGTTCTCAATTTAATATGTTTTTAAAATGTGAATTTATTCTGTGATGCAAAATCTGAATGTCAGGTCACATCGACCGTAGGAAAAATCATCTAATTATGCATAGCTTTGGTGCTCAACCAACATTTTTTGTATTATACAATGCTGAAAACAGTGTGCTGTTATATTTGGGAACCCGGAACATTTGTAATCATTTTTATAATAAAATAGAAACATCAAAACAACAGCCTTTACTTAAAATAGATTTTTTTTTGTATCAATCAAATGTATTTAGTGATCACTTTAATACATATTTGCTGAATAAAGTATTAATTTCCTTTAAAAGCAAATAGAACCAACCCCAAACTTTTTAGCATCAGCAGTAGGGTTGGGTATCGAGAACCGGTTATTTGAACCGGTTCCAAATTTCCAATATCGGGTATGCTAAGAGCGCATTCGTTCGCTTAACGATTCACGCATTCCCCTTTAATGTGATTTTTTAAAATATTTAAGTGAGGAAACGACAAGAACCTTGCACATGTTGCTGGCAGCGGCACACATCTGGAAGCGCAAGCACAGGAAACAGTGGCCCGATGCAGGTTCGTCTCGACCGTTTCGTGTATTTCACCAAGGTTGGTTTCCGGGCCGAATGACTTCATAATTTACGACAGATGCACGAAATTACAGCAGTATTCATCAACACAGAAGTTTTTTTTCTCCGTGACGTAAACAGATGAGAAAGAAAAGCATGCGTCCCAGAGTTTTAGTCTGTGTGGTTCGGGTGTGAAAGAGACAGCCGTCTAATAAAACGTGCTGCCTTCATGAATGTTAATCCACGAACCACAGCCTCATGAAACGGACGCAATATCCTTCGTAAATTAATGAGGAAATCAAATTTTATTTATGAAAAGAAAACTATACAAGTGTTTTTAACACTTTTGATTCAATTCCGTACTGACTTTGTTAGTTTGATTAATTATGCTATTCAATTCATTTTCGTTTACTTGTCTTTAACCACTCAATGTTATAATTATCTTAGTCACGTGTTTTTTCGGGTATTTTTGCTTTAACACCCATCGACATAAAGGAGAAGTAAAGATGTTGAATCTACCTATCGGACTTAACATTTTTTTTACTGGATTTTTTATCGTAATTGGAACGGAATAGGAATCGATAAGAATCGGAATCGATAAGCAGAATCGGAACCAGAATCGATAAAATTCAAACGATACCCAACCCTAATCAGCAGTGGTCATAACATATATGAGATGCCTTTAAAAGCGTCGGTCGCTCCAGGGGCACAATTCTTATCCGGGTGGAAGCGTAGCGCCAGCTTCCTATAGGCTTTCTTCAGGTCGTCATCACTGGCATCCTTTGGCACCCCCAGAATCTCATAGAAGTCTCTGCATTTCTTCATCCTGCACAGGTTTAAGCAGTAGATAAACAAACAATGACTGACTTCTCATTTTTGGGTGCCTACTCCTGTCAGTACCTGAGCACTCCTTGCCGCTGCTCCTCCGTGTAGCTCTTCTTGTCATCACTGGACCCCTCTGCTCTCTCTTGAGTACTGGGCCGCTGATGTTGAGCCGGGCCATCGCCTTCAGAGTTTCCCCAGCCGGGTGGAGGTGTGTAGGTATGCTCCTCTTCAGGGGGAGTGCCGCCATTCTTCACAATGGCATCAATCAGTACTAATGAGAGAAATCAGAAAGAAATTGTAAATTGATTGTAGTTACTTTTTTAAATTATTTTTTACACTTACTAGCAATAACAGTAAATTATACATAATTACATGCAATTAACCCTAAACCAAACCCTAATCCTATGTAAATGTTGTATACTCAATACTTCATGCGTTAAAAAAACTAAGAAATGAAAAGCTAAATCAGGCAGTATCAGGGACTAACGTAAAGTTGTTAGTTTTGTTGATGGTCCCCATCTATATTAACAGGATTTCTGCAGTTTTTGAAGGGGATTTAAAGTGGTCATATGATGTGATTTCAAGTTTTTTTCTTTGGAGTGTTACAAGCTGATTGTAGATAAGATCCCTGAAGTTGCAAAAGACTAAAGTCTCAAAACAAAGAGATTCTGATCAGTTAAGACTGTCACGCCCCCCTAAAACAGCTCATTCCAACACACCCCCACATATTTACCTCACTATGTGGAAATATTTGCATAATGCGGCCCAAATGTGCACGCAAAGAAAGAAGGCGTGGTTTCAGTAACCGCAGTAGTGTTGAAGCAGCATGTCAGTGAGACGCTGTGTGTTTCTAGGCGAAAAGCAAAAGCACTTTATTTGCCCTTCCAAAAGTAGATGCATTTAGGAATCTTTAAGAGTACTTACAACAGAACAGCAATGCATTATGGACGACCGTTTCGTGAACCTAGGAGAGGCCGCGTTAGAGGAGGGACTTTGACTTGGCTCTGACAATCTGGCGCTTCTGAATCAGCTACGTTTTGTTATTAGTTTAAGTATTGCTATTGACTGTTCAAATGCGGAAGTTTGCGCATCGTGTGTGTGTGTGTGCACGAGAGAGAGAGAGAGAGAGAGACACACAAAATGACAGATTACAATGGCGTCTGTCACGTGACTCTGTTACCCTTTCGGGCTCTGTCTTTACGTTTATTTTGAAAGATGAAGCTAGCGATTATTGTAAGGGGCTTTACATTTCCGACGAGTGCTTGCGGTGATCGTCCAATCACAATGCATTGGGTCAGCTGGCCAATAAGAGCAGACTGCGTTTGTCGGAAGGAGGGGGCTTTGTTGAAAATGAAGTGTTTGAGAGAGGCGGGGGCATAGAGGACAATAATATGTACAGTATATGAAAAATAATGTGTTTTTGAACATTAAAGCTGTTTCTGTTACACCAAATACACAAAATAATGATCTTAAAACGCCTCGTATGGCCTTAAGACTTTTAACGAGCTTTTCGACCACTTAAAGAAAAAATTTAAGGACCAAATTGACGGGAACACGAATACATCAACATGGTCTAAGTTCTAAGGGAGACACAATGAGTTACATAGCAACACTCAGCGTTTGAAACATACAGCTTAAACAATCTCCATGCTTTGTAATATTTACCGACCAAGTAGAAGTATGAAACAACTTTCATTGTACCTCAGAACACCCCAACACGACTGAACACCTAGTGAATGTTCTTAATCAGTATTTGTTCAGGCAACGTAAAAACTTCTTCTATTAACATATATGCCAAATGAAGTGCATGAACATTAAAAAAAGAAAAAATATCTGCCAATCGCTGCAAAAAGAAATGTTTTACAGGGAATAAGTGTTTCATCCCAGAGATTGGTCCTTGTCCATAACCACTATTTAATTTTGTGCAATTCCTCAAAACGAGGACTTCAAATCTTATTTCACATAAAAGTTATTTTGATTTAAGAATGTTTAGATACTTGTATTGTAATCTATGCAACATTTCATGCCATAACTTCAATTTAAGACATTCTGCTCTAGACTAAAACCTTTTTAAGGCCTTAATTTGTGGAAAGGCAAATTAAGAGTTAAGACCCTCAGAAATGTTAAAAAAATGTTTTTGGGTCCCACTGATTTCTACTGTATTTTTGTCCAGACAATGGAAGTCAGTGGTTACTAAAATTCTTCAAAATATCTTGGTGTGAGCCGCACGAAGAAAAGCAATGGATACAGGTTTGGGACAGGTTAGTGCCGAAATTTGCACCCTGCAAGATTATGCACCCCCTAGTATTGGGAGGTTTAGGAGTAGGTGTGGGGGAGGGGTTAGGATTAGGGGTGGGGTTGGGATTAGGCAATCAGGTAGTGACTTCAACGAGGGGGTGCATAATCTGGCAGACGTGCAGAATTCGGCACAACACCGGAAACCAACATGCGGGTACATGAGGACTTTTTGTCATAGGATGAACTTTTACTTTAAAAAAAACAAGCGTAGAAGCTGAATATGAGCTTTGCCACACAAACTTATTTTTTTCTTTCTCAAAACTGAATTACAACGGGGACGTGTTTCACAAGATCAGTCTCCACTGAGAGGCACCACAGCTTTCCACAGAGACCGAAATCCACCGCTGACCTGAGGACAGATTACATAACTCACAACATCCAGACGCTGCACTTTCTATTTCAGCGCACTGACCAAACACACCTGATTAGTCAATCAAACCACAACAGCATGATACAAACCTCTGGCCCGGGTGCTCGGGTAGATCTTCTGCGCCTCGTACAGTAGCTGCAAGGCTTTCTCTTTGCGTCCGGACCGCAAACACAGCTTGGCTTTTTCTATCAGCCTGTCAGACTCCTCTCTGTCCATCTTAAACTGTGCCATTTCAAGCAATGACACCGCAAACCTGCATGAAATGACTACAATGGACGAACAGAAGCAAAATAATCAAAACAAAGCGTGTTTGAGTGTAAAAACGACTCGCGATGTTGTTGACATGAAGCTAAATCTAGTGCGTTATGCTAATGCGACCACAACAATTTAACTTCCGATGTTAGACATCTTCCGCTCTCTTAACGGACACCGCGACTTAGTCGGATATGAATTTATTATCAAAACAATTCATGTTTGACCCTCTATATTAGATTTGGCTTCGTCATTGTAAAATGTGCGAGAAAGACAGAAATGCAATACTGCTCGCCATCCATCGCTAAACGGAAGCGGAAGCGCCCGAAGCGGTGGACTACAATCCAAACAGCCTATTAGAAGGCGACATTCCTTGCAGTAAATGGCATGATGGCAATCCCATAAAAATCCTAGCTGGCACTCGGCGTTAATCAGTGATGCTGCAGTGGGTGATTATTGATTAACCCGTTATTTGTTGGATAAACATAAGCTTTTACTGGCTCTCATACACTGACCACAATGACCTTGTACGTTTAGATTAGAATCATTTCAAACGAACTCATAAAAAAAAAAAGAACCGTCGCTAGGGATTAATATGTACTTTACAGCACATGCATATATATATACTGAATGTCGGCTGTTAAGGGATGCACATCATTTTCAAGATGAAAGCGCTGCCTGTCGCCCTCTTGTGGCTGTGACAAGGAATAGGACAATTCAAAACTCTAGTATTATACTTATGAACATTGTTAGAAATGTGAATCTCACAAACTATAAGGATTGGATCCTCCAACATCATATCTTGAGCACATTCTGACAAGAGCCAACTATGCCATGAAGGTAGCTCAACAGCATTTTTCATTAATATCAGGTCAGATCAAGTTGAACACGTGTTTTAATATTCAAATTAAATCACACAATTGTATAGCAATGGTTTGATACTGTTGCATGGTGCCTTTTAAGTTTTCACTATTTCAAGAATTGTTGAACTGGTCCAGAAAGCTAAATGATCAAATCTGCAAACAAATGATGCTAGAGATTTTCTCAGAACTATCTTGCAATACATTTTTATCAACCAGTGAATATGTAAAGTCAAGATCACAAGATCAAATTTGTTCAAATTAAATTTCTGGTCAATGCAGCTGGGGTTACACTTTATTATATTACAGTGTAATAATAATGATAATAGTAATAATAATAAGATGATGATGAACAACAACAAGACGAAGAAGAAGAGGAAGATAAAGAGGTTTCTGGTGGTTTGCCTCTTTCTTCTGTTGTTTGTCTCGTCCCAAATCCACCAGAGCTCAGGTGGAGCAGGACACTGACAAGGTCCCATCCAGGAGGTATACTGATGGTAAATGACAAGCTCTCTCAGTCTCTCTGAACATCAAAAAATCTCCTAATCATTTACACACAATGTAAAAATCACAGTCACATATTATAAAAATGCAGATCAATTACTTTATTCCACAACATATGATAAAAGTTTGTAAATCTAGAAAGCAATATTTGAAGAGAATGTAACTTTCTCTTTAGATCAGACTTCTTACAGGACATCGGATCTGTACTGTAGTCGTCAATGATGCATAAGGAGGCTCCTGCCAGGTAGTTCTGAAGTCTTCCCGCCGCAAAGACCAGCAATGTGGACGTCCAGCCTCAAGATCAGGACAGTCCAGTCAGTCCGTCAGCAGATGAGAGTGCATCACATCTGCTGAGACAGCTGGACTGTGATGAGATCGTGAGGATTGAAGGTGAGTTTACTGTCATAATCCAAAATATAACACACACATGCTATTCTTACAATATATTATTTTAGATGGATGTGTATAAAAGAAAGTGTATGTTTTAAATAATGCAGCTGAAACGTTTTTGGAGTTCACTTAAATAATCCTGCATTGTGATACATTTATTTTTCAAAAGTACAGATATTCTATACTATATTTCTCAATTAATATGAAAGTACAAGTTTAGTAATTAAAAAAGAATTAGAAACATTTTTCAAATAGTTTTAGAATAAGCATGGCATGCCAAACTGCAGGACACTGCTTTATAATAAAAGAAAAGATAACTATAATTATGTTTTACTAGACCACATTTGCTGGAAATTTGTTATTACCAAGAAGATGGGGGAAGGATCATACGGCTCCGTATATGAAGGGACCCGCTGTGAGGATGGGCTTCAGGTGGCTGTGAAATTCACAGCGAAGACAGAGAACGAGCCATACATCAGCCTTGTAAGTGAACTGTGCTCTCTGTGTCATCGCCTGTTAGTCATTGATTGCAGATCATAACATTTTCGTTTAATGTGATCACAGAATCAAATAATTAATATTTCAAACAGACTGCGCACAATCCCTATTTGAGAAATCATTTCCATCTAACCATCATAAAAATGGTCTTTCTTCTAGCCTGACCATCCCAGACCAGTGCCTCTAGAGGTGGCCCTGAC
The DNA here is from genome assembly GCA_018155175.1 of Sinocyclocheilus anophthalmus. NCBI lineage: Eukaryota > Metazoa > Chordata > Actinopteri > Cypriniformes > Cyprinidae > Sinocyclocheilus > Sinocyclocheilus anophthalmus. Next base: position 49,951 of record JADLZN010011169.1, on the reverse strand, counting down.
AGTCTTGGCTAATCAAGACCCCAGCTGTCGCCACATAGTTACGGGACTGGTGGGACCATCCCGACCAATACATTATGGTCTTAGAGCAGCCTGCCCTGGCTGCATTATGATGGCCTCTTCAGTGAGGGGATGGCCCGTCATTTCATGCAGCAGGTTATCGACCTGTGTGCTGTTCCCGGGGGGTCCTCCATCGCGACATCAAGATGCCAAACCTCCTGGTCAACACAGAGACCCTGGAGGTCAAGCTGATTGATTTCGGCTGTGGGGACCTCCTGAAAAGCACATCATACAAAACCTACAGTGATAAGTATTATTTTTAAACTCTAGTGACCAGTGACTCCATACCTTAATCAGACGAGATATGAACTAATAATGAACTAACAACATTCTCAGAAGAATAAAAGCCAGTCAGCATTTTTTTTTATTGACTATTATTAAATGCAGTCAGAGTAAAGTGAGAAAACATGCAGTGGCAAAGCAAACTTAACATTTAACAAACTGTTTCCTCCAGGGACAGCGAGGTACTGCCCTGTTGAATATTTTGAGAAGGGCGAGTACCATGGGAAACAGGCAACGGTGTGATCACTGGGAGTGCTCCTGTTCCGCATGATCACCAGCCTTTTCCCCAAAAGCAGCGATATCAGTTTGATGGACACTGATATGTGGTTCCAGCCAGGCTTCCCTGATGGTGAGATCTTCATTTCAGCTATTTTTAATGAGACAAAATGGCTTTATAAAAGATGTCCTTATGGATAATGCAGGAATCTTTCTCAGTTTTACAGCTTAGAAAGCGAGTGTAACGTTGAAGGTAATAATCAGACATCTCTCCATCTTTCTGCACAGAATGCTGCTGTTTTATCCGAGGTTGTCTGAAGAGCGACCAAGAGCAGAGGCTTCATCTGGAGGATATGCTCTTCCATGACTGGTTTAAGGTACCTAGTCAAAGACAAGCTAAAATGATTTTGAAGACATTCATATATTTTTTTGGCTTTTTGGTGGTTTAGTTTGATAATCTGAATATGAACATTAGCTTCCATATTTTACCTTTCAATACCTGCAGCAATTCATATAGTCAATCCTCATACACTGCATAAATAACAAGTTGTATGAAATATTTTTTTGTCTAATTTGTAATTGTGTTTCAGGTCCCCCTGTAAGACATGAGGACATTCAGCCTTGTCGTCTGCAGACTGACACGAGTGACCCCTCCCCCTCCATCCTTAATGTCTTGCGGCTGCAGGCCTTGTTCCTCTGCGCCTTGCTTGATGCAGTAGGTTTTTAGATCGTTGCGATACTCGCACACGGAATGTGTTGTCAATAGTTTTTAGTTTTTAGTTAAAGGTCATATGTATGATATCAATTTTTCCTTTCTCTTTGGATTGTAACAAGCTCTTGGTGCATAAAGAAGATCTGTAAAGTTGCAAAGACTAAAGTCTAAATTCCAAAGAGATATTCTTTATAAAAGTTAAGTCAACAACGACTACCTAAAACGGCTCTTTCTACACGCCCCCCACATGTCTACATCACTATGTGGGAAGATTTGCTTAACGCTGCCCAAATGTTCACGCAAAAAAAGAAGGCGTGACTTTTATTCTCGCTGTAGTCTTGTTGCCGCCAAAAAAAGGCCGCGCCATGTCGTGGAGGCGCTGTGTGTTTCGTGTGAAAGCGAAACTACTTTGTTTGGCCTTCAAACAGAGGATGGATATCAGCCTGGAGCTGATCCGTCCCTGGCGCGTGAGGAAATACACCACTTCACAGCTGTGGATCTCCATATCGGTTTCCCCTGGACGAAGGCGCCTACCGCGCAAGCCAGCCCGGGTCCCGTATTCGCATGTGGTTTGCCGAAGCCTCCGGACTCTCCTCCATTGATCCGCCGGCCGCGCCGTTCCCAGCCCACCGTCCTCTTCATCACCATCTATCCGCCTGCCTATCCTTACCTAGCCCGCCGCACACTCTAGGCCCCCGTGGTGTACGCCTGCTGTGTTTCGGTGTAAAACATGTTTTTGGCAGTGTAAGTACGAGGCTTTGTTGTATTGTCCTTTCCCGTCACAATGCAGCATGGTTTTTTTTATGCGGTGCGATGCAACGATAAATAAGTCATTATAATCCATAATCATGTCCCCAATGGATGCAACTAATGCCTCGTTTATAATGGTTTTCATGTTTTTGAATCATCGCTCCGGCCTGACAGGGCATCATAACAGTATGTGAGGGGCGTAACATTTCCGTCTTACGCTTGAGGCATTCGGCCAATCACAGTGTATTGGATAGCTGGCCAATCAGAGCACCCCTTGCTTTTCAGACCGATGAGCTTTGTAAGTATCATATTGCTTTCAGAAATGCGGTGGCACTAGTAGGAGAACAATAATGTATTAAATATGTGGAAAATAATGTCTTTGTTTTACTTAACCGCATAAAGCACATTTCATTACCACCAAATAACAAATAAGCAATTTTTAGCAACATCATATGACTCCTTTAAGTTAAGTACTGCCCCATCCAATCATATTTCTAAAAATGGAGTCACCTAGAGCTTCCCATAGCTCCCTGTCAAGCCTTTCCCACAAGTTCCTGGCATTGCCGCTCTAGAGGTTCCTGCCATTCACATGGTAACAGAGCTCACTTTCTCAGTCACCTTGGGCCCAGAGATCCTGTCAGGGGCACTGCAGAAATCCTTGAGAAGGCCACTGTCACTGCTGCTCCAAAACCTGCTGAGGTCCCACAGAGGTCCCTGACGTAAAAGCTCCAGAACACCATTTTTATAGCATTGCTAGTCCAAAAGGTCCTTCACACTGCTGCTCTAAAGGTTCCTGCAACTGGGTGCCAAAGTCAGGGATGCTTCAGAAATCACTGTAAAAGCCTCCATGAGGGTTCTTGACGCAGAACCTGCTGAGGTCAGAGAGAACCCAATCAAAGGCACAACAGAGGTTACTTGACTCGGTACCTTTTCAGAGCTACCCTGGTTGCAGAGCTTCTTGTCCCGGCCTGAAGGTTTCTGCTGCTGCAACCCCAGAACCTGCAATGGTTTCAGAGCTCATAACAGCTACAGTTGCAAAGCTTCCCATCATGTGTGCCACGACGTTTCCTCTCATGATGGTGTTAAGATTCATGCCACGGCTGCCAAATAAATTCCAGCCAAGGCCGCCTAAATCTTTCTTTTCATAGCCTCAGTTAGAGCTTATGTCTAAAGCTGCTCCAGTCCCAGCACCTTTCTCAACCTCCCTGGTCCCAGAGGTTCCTGCTAAAGCTGCTCTGGCCCTAGAGGTTTCTGTCTTGACTGCATCAGAGGATCCTTTCACGGCCCCAGTGTTTCCTGTCACTGGTGTGATTCCTCCATTAATATATTACACCTGTGTGCCACATTAAAACACAATGTTTGTGAAAATAAACACAAAATGTGCTGTTTTATCAGGAAAACAATATGGTCTGGACATTAATCTGGTTTACATTTATCACTTTACCAGTCAAGAGTGTGTTAATGTGAGTAATAACCTCAGGAAAGTACAGAAGGTCAGATATGCTGTATATAAATGTGTATTCAGCCATTTCCAAGCTTTTCTAATGCCTGATGGAAATACCAATATTTCAAGAACTATAAGGTATAATGTACAGCAGTGGTTTGCAGTTCTGGACTCACAGCACATTTTGTATGTCTCTCTTTGTTTATGGAGCTCTCATCAAATCAGTTGATGATCTGAATCAGATTTATGGTTTATGGTTTATCCATAACATGCTCGTCCTTGCGTGAAAACTCCTAACCGACCGTAACTTTTAACCTCTGCAAAAAAATTCATTTGTGAAAATATATTATCATGTCCAATGTGGCCTATACAGAACACCCACACACATTGGTGTTTCGCGTCCTCGTCTTTGGGCTTTGGACGTCAAATTCCCTTCATTTCCGTTCTCACTTTACACATCATACACTTAATGCCTTTTGTAATCTGAAAGAAGATGAACCCAAAGTACTTTTTGGTAATCAAAGAAAGAGTGGATCTGTTTAATAATGTATTCACACCCAATTCCACAATCTTGGACAACACTGTACAAATTGTGAGTAAAAAATGATTGGAATAATTTACAAATCTCATAAACTGATATTTTATTCACAATAGAATATAGATAACAGATCAAATGTTGAAAGTGAGACATTTTGAAATGTCATGCCAAATATTGGCTCATTTTGGATTTCATGAGAGCTACACATTCCAAAAAAGTTGGGACAGGTAGCAATAAGAGCTAATAAGTTAAATGTACATATAAGGAACAGATGGAGGACCAATTTGCAACTTATTAGACCAATTGGCAACATGATTGGGTATAAAAATTAGACATATAAAAAGAGCCTCTCAGAGTGGCAGTGTCTCAGAAGTGAAGATGGGCAGAGGATCACCAATTCCCCCAATTTTGCGGCGAAAAATAGTGGAGCAATATCAGAAAGGAGTTTCTCAGAGTAAAATTGCAAAGAGTTTGAAGTTATCTTCATCTATAGTGCATAATATCATCCAAAGATTCATAGAATCTGGAACAATCTCTGTGCGTAAGGGTCAAGGCCGGAAAACCATACTGGATGCCCGTGATCTTCGGGCCCTTAGACGGCACTGCATCACATACAAGGATGCTACTGTAATGGAAATCACAACATGGGTTCAGGAATACTTCCAGAAAACATTGTCGTTGAACACAATCCACCGTGCCATTCGCCCTTGCCGGTTAAAACTCTATAGGTAAAAAAAGAAGCGATTTCTAAACATGATCCAGAAGCGCAGGTTTTTTCTCTGGGCCAAGGCTCATTTAAAGTGGACTGTGGCAAAGTGGAAAACTGTTCTGTGGTCAGACGAATCAAAATTTTAAGTTCTTTTTGGAAAACTGGGACGCCATGTCATCCGGACTAAAGAGGACAAGGACAACCCAAGTTGTTATCAGCGCTCAGTTCAGAAGCCTGCATCTCTGATGGTATGGGGTTGCATGAGTGCGTGTGGCATGGGCAGCTTACACATCTGGAAAGGCACCATCAATGCTGAAAGGTATAGTCCAAGTGCTAGAACAACATATGCTCCCATCCAGATGTCGTCTCTTTCAGGGAAGACCTTGCATTTTTCCAACATGACAATGCCAGACCATATACTGCATCAATTACATCATCATGGCTGCGTAGAAGGATCCGGTTACTGAAATGGCCAGCCTGCAGTCCAGTTCTTTCACCCATAGAAAACATTTGGCTTATCATAAAGAGGAAGATGCGACAAAGTAGACCTAAGACAGTTGAGCAACTAGATGCCTGTATTAGACAAGAATGGGACAACATTCCTATTCCTAAACTTGAGCAATTTGTCTCCTCAGTCCCCAGATGTTTGCATACTGTTATAAAAAGAAGAGGGGATGCTACACAGTGGTAAACATGGCCTTGTCCGAACTTTTTTGAGATGTGTTGATGCCATGACATTTAAAATCAACTTATTTTTCCCTTAAAAATGATACATTTTCTCAGTTTAAACATTTGATATGTCATCTATGTTGTATTCTGAATAAAATATTGAATTTTGAAACTTCCACATCATTGCATTCTGTTTTTTTTCACAATTTGTACAGTGTCCCAACTGTTTTGGAATCGGGTTTGTACGAGAGCATGTCTGATATAGGGATCGTTTCATATGCAGTGCACCAATGTAGGCCATAAGCATGATGTGTGATCTGTGCACTGACCATCTGATAGAGGCACATTAATTCACATTCATTGAACATTATAAATAGTGTATGCAGCCTCCAATCTCATGCACTATGAACTAAGTGAAATCACAGTCCGTCATTGATGCCAAGCAGGTCTCTGGTAAATTATTGGTCCTCATTGTCCAGTATAGTGCTGTGAACTGAAGACATCTGTGGAGAATCTGTATCTGCACAGAAGAGAAGTGAATATATATTAGAATAACATAAAATGGGATCCTATTATTTCGGTATCACGAAAACACTAAGGAAGCCAAAGTACTTACTGTTTTCTGTGTTTATTGTCCTCACAGAGACAAGAGTGACGAGTATTGTTCTCACAGTTGCTGGTCATGTTGCTTGATCAAAAATTGATAAATAATTTTCAACAGATCTGTTGTCTAAATATAGTACATAATATTATATATTTTAGTAAATGTTTTCAATTTGTTTGGAATTTCTTATTTTATTTATTTAAATGTCCCATTAGTACAGTATATTGACATCACTAACTTGTAGTTTAATGCTTGTTTAATTTTCATATTTCATTTTTTCTTATATTATTTTCTACTTGATTTTATTATATTAATTTGTATATATTTCGTAGCGGGGTATCGAACAGACACTGATGATTGACCACACATTGCACATTCAGTCCTCTCACTCTGTCAGATACCCCAGAATCCACAGCTTTTATACCTATACATAAAAAAAAAAATTATATTGCATACTTAAGTAATCTTGAAACTGACAGAATTAGAGAGAAACCCACCCTCGTGCTGTTTGGTGTCTCTACACCGTCCCTTGAGGTTGATAGCAGTCATCAAGACCACCATGACAACAATTAAAATTAGTATAAGACTCATCACACCTGTAATTGCAGACAGGAAATATTTTAGCACCAGAAATAATGGGTATCATGAGATTTTATCAGTATAAAACCTACCAAAGGCGAGCAAAGTGAGGTCACTGTCTGGTGCCTGTGAAGGTGTTGGCGTCCCCTCAGACAGGCTGATGTTTGAATTAGCTGTGTTTGGAAGTACGGAAACACTCACTGCACATGGAGCAAACATATGAAATAGTGTTTTGATGTAGTTTTAAATGATAAATGCTTGACTGTACTACACAGCATGACCAATTCTTCAACATATATCTTAAATACTCAAAATTATCTTCAAATGTCATTTTTTCATACATTTGAGATATACAAATATACAAACTCATCTACATCTTGGATGGCGCGAGTGTGAGTATATTTCAGCAAATTTTCATTTTTGGGTGAGCTATTCTTTTACCAGCAGTTAAAGGGGTCATATGATGCTTTTTTAAAGATCAGTATTTTGTGTATTTGGTGTAACAGAATATGTTGACATGCTTTAATGTTCAATAAACACATTATTTTTCAAATACTGTACATTATTGTAGGTCCTCTATGCCCCGCCTCTCTCAAACGCTTCCAACAAGCGCAGTCTGCTCTGATTGGTCAGCTGACCCAGTGCATTGTGATTGGCTGAACACCGCAAGCACTCGTCAGAAATGTAATGCCCCTTACCATAATCGCGAGCTTCATCTTTCAAAATAAATGTAAAGACAGAGCCCGAAAGGGGTACAGAGTCGCGTGACAGACAGTGATGAAGCTGGTATGTGTTTGCAGTACACAAGCCACGGTTAAGACAGCTGACTCCACTGTGATGTGATCTCTGTCTCTCTCTCTCTCTCACACGCACGCGCGCACACACAAACACAAACACACGATGCACAAAACTCTGCATTTGAACAGTCAATAGCAAATACTTAAACTAATAACAAAACAGTAGCTCCAGATTGTCATAGCAAAGTCAGAATTACCTCCTCTCCTAGGTTCACGAAACGGTCGTCCATAAAATGCATTGCTGTTCTGTTGTAATTAATCTTAAAGATTCCTAAATGCATCTACTTTTGGAAGGCCAAATAACCTTTTGGGCTGCATTATGCAAATATTTCCACATAGTGAGGTAGATATGTGGGGGCGTGTTAGAATAAGCCGTTTTAGGGGGGCGTGGCAGAATCTTAACTTTGATAAAGAATATCTCTTTGGTTTTAAGACTTTAGTCTTTGCAACTTCAGGGATCTTATCTATGCACAATCAGCTTGTAACACTCCAAAGAGAAAGGAAAACTTGAAATCGCATCATATGACCCCTTTGATAATTACTACCTGATGTGTTATGCGAAGAGAGGCCAGATCCATCAGTACTGCCTGAGCAAACAATGGCACAGGTTACATTACTGTCATCCGCTTCCACTGATTTTGATCCCCAAAACTCAGCTATATCTTGTCTATTTACATTTGTAATGATACTTACTGTTCATATTTTGGCAAATAAGAATTTGGTGAGCCAGAAGGAGGAGGTAAAACCTGTTATTTTGGCTGCTGGGGATGAGGTGGAATTTAGAGTTGTGTCAGTGTAGGATTTTGGTGTTGTTAACTTGGAGCTGGTAATGATGGACTGTCCTGTAATACACAATTTTACAACTTTAATAAAATGTATTGTGTTAACCTCACAGTTCTCAGAATGAATTTCACTTAGTAGACAAGCAAGATAAGCCATCAACTTGCAGTCAAAATAATGAAATTGCAGTCTTCTCCAAATACACTCCTACACAATACTATATATATTGAATATTATAATTTAAGGAATAGTTAACCCAAAAATGAAAATGTACTCACCCTTAAGCCATAAAAGATGAAGATGAGTGTGTTTCTTCATCAAAACAGATTTGGAGAAATTTAGCATTACATCACTTGCTCACCAATGGATCCTCTGCAGTGAATGGGTCCCGTCAGAATGAAAATTCAAACAGCTGTTAAAAAACATCACAATAATCCACAAGGAATCCACAAGACTCCAATCCATCAATTAACATCTTGTTGTGATGCAAAAAGCTGTGTGTTTTTAAGAAACAAATCCATTATTAAGGCGTTTTAACTTTAAATCATTGCTTCTGGCCAAAATATGAGTCCATAATCCATAATAACTCCTCCATGTGAAGTCCATCCCGTGTTATCCTCTCACATAAAGATCAACAGACATATTTGTTTAGAAATGTTTTGGACTGTTTTCACTTGCAAATGGTGCTAGATTGGGCATATTTCTCTCCTGATTCAGAAGAGACAACTTGTTTACTGGAGAAAGAAATATTATGAATAGAGGACTCATATTTTAGCTGGAAACACAGCTGACTTTTTTTATTACAAACACACAGCTTTTCAGTTCATGTGGATTACTTGTGGATTATTGTAATGTTTTTTATCAGTTGTTTGGACGCTCATTCTGACGGCACCCATTCACTGCAGAGGATCCATTGTAATTAATATCTGATGTGCTATGTGAAGAGATGATCCATTAGTACTGTTAACAGAGGTACAAGTCCACCATGACTGTATATTTACATCAACTGAATTTATATTTGTGCCTTACCTGTGTGGCTAGAAGATACAGGAGCTGTGGTTATGCTCACAGTTTTTGAGGTGTGGCTGGTCATGCCATTCTCATATTGAGATGAAAAAGTAGAAGTCATTGTTTTTTCAGTTTGGACTTCTGAAATAAAAAAAGAGATATATTTACATTAAGATTAACTGTAATTGTTTTTTCTTCACAGATTAAATAAAAACTTTTTTATTTATACATTTTACTACTATACATGCTGAAGGAAGAATGACATTTTGTGGTTCATGTCTATTTGTGCAAATAAAGTTACACCGTCACAGATACATTTAAGAAGACATGTTGGACATTTACCTATTAATATGATCTAAACAATGGCAAAATGAAGGTTACCAATTGTTCAAAACATCTTTGATATGGGAAATTTTTGTTAAGATATGAGAATTATACACAATTTAATAGAAATACTCACCTGTTCTTGAATCAACAGACCATGGAGATGTAGCATTTGTGTTTGGAGGTAACATAGTTTGTATGCTTGTGTCATTTCCTGTGCAAGTTGCACAGAGAATATACATTTCATAAAAACAAAACTGCATACAAAAAAAAAAACCTTTTTGGGGCCACCATACGCAGTCAGTGACTGTAGCAATTTAAGCCAGAAAACATTTTCAAACTTTGATCACTAGCAAATAATACCCCCCCCACCCCCCCCAGTTCCCCTTTACTATTATATACTTTTCCCATTTTCCCTTTCTTTTTACTATATACTAATATATATAAAATTGGCTTCTGATTGACTTACCTGCTGAGATTATGGATGAAGATGCAAACAGGGGAATGATAAGAAAAAAGAGCTGCTCCATGTCTCAATCCAAATGCGTTTTACTCTCCTCCACTTACACAGGACAGGTCGTATGTATCCCAGATATCAGGAAATAATTACAATAATTAAATGTGTAAAAAAAAAAACAAAGCAGAAAAACTATGGAAATTTGAGTAAATTTGGTTGAAGCATTAACCAGTATGTCCAATTTTGTTTCCTGTTTTGTATAATAGTAACACATGAGGGAGTGCACATAGTATTACAAAGTCCCGCTGAGAAGCATGTGTTTGGGTGTGTGTCAGTGGGTACCGAGCTCTGGTTTGAGGGAGAAGTAGCTGCGGCCCCCTGAGCTTCCTGTGGAAGAATAGCAGGAAACAGGTGGGATGCCCTCATGGAAAAAAGCCCTCACTGACTAAGCCTTTGAAACTAAGAAGTTTCTAAAAAAAAAGAAAATCACACAAACTGTGGTCTTTGCATTTCTAAACATTAATGTTATGTTAAAAATGACATTTTCATTCTTGATTATTAATTAAGCATCTGTTGAATAATCATTTTGCTTTTTTTGAGAGAAAAAAAACCCCCTTTTTTTCCAACCAATGTTTTCAGTCCATCATTGAAAGGGGAAAGACAGATTAGTTCATGCATATTTTATTCAAGAGTAAAAAAAGTGATTTGTCCCATAGGGCATGCTTACAATATGTGTTTTCATTTAGGAAGTCAAATGCGAAAACTTAGTTCCAGAGAAAATTACAAGAAAAATAGTCACAAATCCATAAAATTCCTTCTTTGAAATGAACCACGTCTGTACCAAACAAGGATCAGAAAACAGTGGAAATGAAAGAACCGTAAGCTTAATTGTAAGAATAATAAGAAGATCATCAAGAATCATAATGATAATATAGTTTTCCTCTTCAAAGTGAGACACTGAATTTTCCTCGTGTCCAATTATTTTACATTTGAACCCTGCGACAGCTTGGCATCCTGATGTTGCTTTTTTTTTTCCCGATATATGTCATTCACACTACTGAACAACTTCTGTACACCAACTGAACAGAGAGACCGAAAGAACTAAAGATGACGAAAAAACACCTCGGAAAGAGCATCAGTGCCTGTACAGCGAAACTACAAAAATAAAATCAACGATAATAAAATTATATTGATGGAAAAAAGAAAAGAAATGAAATAAAAGATTACAAAATCATATCTATTTATAGAGATATAAAAACAAACTAGACCTTTACAAATATAATTTGAAGGGAAATAATTCAAGTCTACTATATTGAAACACATCACAATTATAATTTCACATATCAATAACGAACTTAATTGCATGCACTGATGCTTCGTACCAATAGATGCTGTTAAAAGCATTGTCCTCGACCCTTGTTAATAATATAGTTCATATTTTATATATATTTATATAAATATTTATTTGACTTGCGAAATGTACTATGTGCATTCTCTCTTGAAATACAGGCAAGTGAGAAACAATCAGGAAGGTTGCGACAAAGGTTGAGCTTGAGCTCCAACTGCGGTTTTCCTCCATCCGAACGGTTGCTTTGATCGAGAGTCTACGGCGGACAAGCAGCACTGCTCTCCTCCTCTACTGCTTCATGACATCTTACCAAAAACCAAATCAAGAAATAAAACCCCCCCAGGTAAGATTGCATCGTAAGTAATAAAATGTACAGGATTTGTTGTTAAATGTCCTTTCTTACAAACATTTTTCGTTTTTTTGTCATTTCAAATTTGTATATTTATTAATACTAGTAGCAAAACATTGTCAACAGTGAGATCATTTCGTTATGAGATGGGATCATGAAGAAAAACTCAGAATCAAAAAAGGAAAAAAAGTGTGCATGGAACCGGTATGGGCTCATCACCCGCACCGACGAGACGAACTGGATGGATCAGGCTTAAGAGAGAGTTCCCAAACCCCGCCCACTTGGCATGTGGGCGGAGTCAGAAAGGAACTAAGACCGCCCTCTCTCTGATAAAGACACTTTCAGCCCTTCACAGGCAAATCCCCCCCCCATCCCTCCTTCCCATTCGACACTCCCAAAAAAAGGCAGAAACTTGCCATCGGCAAGGTATCCGCTTCGAAAATTGCAAGCGGCAAACTGACAGCAAGAAAACATCCTGCCTCTTTTCAGTGAAACATTAAAGATAGTTTGGTTCTCTAATTGGACATTGGAGAAGGGAGGGATGTGTAGGTGATGTCATTGGGTGTTTTTGGAAGCAGGAGGCCTTAAATCACGGGTTTGGCGTTGTCATGCCATGCGTCGTGGCGGTGGCATGGACTCAGGTGCAGGTGAGTGGACAGCCGTTTCATCACTGGATGTTACTGTTGTCATCAGTGCCGTTGGTCTCGGACATGTTCATCTTGCCCATGGAGTGGCCCACGTGGTTGACTCCATCCTTGCGGGGTGGCATGCTCTATCCGACGGCACCGCTGTGTCCCTCGGTTGATGCTGTCCCGACCTTTAGTGCCTTGCAAAGCGGTTGATCTTGTTCTGTGGATAGGAAGCCACGATGGCTGCGAAGACGGAAAAATCCACAATGAACAACTAGACGCTTAGTTCTCATCAGCGTCCTGTAACTACATTTATAAATAACGTCATGGCATGAGGCCTGTAATTTTCTCATTATTAGAATCTAAACCTATGACATATACCTGTGTGTGTGTATATATATATAATATATATATATAATTTTATATATATATATATTATATATCTATATTTAAAAATGTAATAAAACAAGAATCCTTTTATGCTGCATGTATTACAATTCCCCCAAAACTATTAAGCACACAAGTGTTTTGAACATTGATATGAATGTAATAGAAATGTTCGGGGCACCAAATCAGCCTTATGTGAAAGGAGTTCTGAAGGATCATGTGATGCTAAAGACTGGAATAATGGCTGCTGAAAATCAAGCATTGCCGTCACAGAAATAAATGACATTTTAAAATACATTTATTTAGAAAACAGCTATTTTAAATTGTAATTATATTTCACAATATTACTGTTTTTATCATATTTTGATCAAACTAAATGCATCCAGGTGAGCATAAGACTTCGTGAAAAAAAAACTTTAAAACATCTTAACCCTTACCGCCCCAAACTTTTAAACGGTAGCTTGATTATTAAAAAAATAATATATGGAGGGCTAATACAATACAATTAAATTAATTATCAATTTATTAAACAATAAAAATGTAAACTGATAAATTACTTATCAAAATGACGAGTAAATAGACATTAAAAATGTTTAATTTATTTAACATTTAATTCAGATTTAAAAAGTTAAGTGTAACAATAAAATAACACATTAATAAATTATTAAAATTGACAAATACACAGACATATAAGTTAAATGTACTATAGTATAGTTTTTCGTACAATTACTAATATTATTTTAAATATTTAAACATATAATATTACTATATTCTATGTATAATACTTTTTGTTACTAGCATTTCAATAAAATTCATTATAATTTAAGAACTTATTTCTAAATGCAACTTTTAAAGTCAATGATCAGTTGCACTTCCTAATCCATTTGCCAAATGCTTTTTTTATATTAATTTTTATCCAGTTGTAAAATGTCAGTGAACCAATGGACCGCAGACTGAATTTTACACACCACACCAGCCTTAGAGGTTCCTCTTTAATGAAATGCTTTAAGCCAGGGTGCGAACTATGGGGGAGCTCGGCTCCCCTTAATAAGACATGGTCTCCCCTGAAAACGTGATTTGTGAAATTTTGGGGGGTCTCAAAAAATATTGACAATGTGTTATTTTGACGTGCAATTTCAGTTTTGTGTAATGTGATCATCATGGATTATTATGTGTAAAATTGCAAAAATATCATTCATTCATGCATGATGGCGATTTAAACCTAATTCACTTCAATAAAGATAACTATACATGCTATTCTTGTAATGAGCATCAAGGTGTGGGCGCGCTGCGGTGCAAATTCCACTCATGTTTAGTACGTTAACTCAAAGATTCGTAGAAAAAATATAAACATTGGACTCATTGTGGTCGATTCTGTGTTAAGGTAAGACATGTTATTCGCAATAATGTGTTGTGACTAGGTTGTTATAGGTCTGCGTGACTCTCGATGTCTTAGGCCTAACTGAACGGAGGAATTATGGTATTCTTCTGTAGCCTGACGATGAGTAACTTTAACTGTTGTTCATGTGAACTCAAAGACAGCCTGATGCTTTGTTTCTAGACTATTTGTGGGTGGCTGTTTGTTGTTTCACCTATCAATTCGTGTCGATAAAATATAATAGGGTAAATCCTGTATAGTGATTTATCCTATATAGTGCTTGCATAAAGCACGTAGTGCATACACTTGTAGCTGTTCTGTATCTTTGTTTTTTCGATTGGGTATGGTGTTGTGGCCAGGGTAAACCCGCGCGCACACGCACAATCCAATCCCCCCGTTTATAAAAAAAAAAAAATCAGATGGGCTCCCCCGGAGTCCCACGGTATATTTTCGACCACTGCTTTAGCCATTTCAGATCCAATGTCAACAACTGAAAGATGGAGATCACAATCACAACCCTACCTGCTACACCCCACACTATTTTATGCTTTTGTCTATAATATATCCTATATATTATATATATATTATATATATATATATATATCTATATATATATATATAGATATAGTACCTCTGGCAACGTCCTGAGGCCACAAGTTTTTCACCACAAAAAATGGTTTAAGCCCGTTATTCTCTTTTCTGTATGTGTCAGTAGGAATACAGTTACCCTTTCCAAACATTCCTTTGCCATTATTCTAATAATCCGTGAGATTTTTTGTATCACAAGAGTCTGACAGCAGCCATGCTCCTGTCGCACCATCATCCATCGTCTGAGATTACATGAGTATCAGAAAAAACTGAGACAGAACTAAATCCAGAAGAACTGTGGCAACGTCTCCCAGACCCTTGAATAAACTTCCCTGCAAAGCTAAGTTGCTGTGAAAAGTTCTAGGCACTTGTGTAAACCCCAATGCTTTTGGTGTTTAAATTAGGAGCTTTCAAAAATACGTCAAAAATAGATTTTATTTATCAATTAACTTCTATTAACTAAATCAAATCAACACTTGGTGTGACCACCCCTTGCTTTTAAAACAGTTTTTGTCCTAGGTGCACTTGCTCATAGTTTTTTCAGGTAGCTTTGCAGGTAGGTTTCTTCAGGTGTCTTGGAGATGTTGCCACAGTTCTTCTGGATTTAGTCTGCCTCCGTTTTTTCTGATTCTTCATGTAATTCCAGACAGACTGGATGATGATGAGATCAGAGCACTGGCTGTTGTCAGACGCCTTGGGATACAAAACCTCACTAGATTATTACAAATAATGGCAAAAGGAATGCTTGGAAATGTAAACTGATATTTCCTACTGTCACACTACAGCAAAAGCTAATAACTGACTTAAAACCTTTTTTTTCTGCTGTTGGTGAAAATACTAGTGCCTAAGACTTTTGCACGTACGTATATATATATATGATATATATAATATATATATATATATATATAACATAGGACGTAAACCCGTGTCCAAATCCCTTGAGTCATCCATGTGTGTATCCCTGAGGTGAGCTGGTCTCAGAAAGCGAGAGGTTGTAGAAGAGGAACACACTCTGGTTGGCTGAGAGTTCCTGATTGGGGGTTAATCACATGCTATGCCCACACTAGAACCATGAGGGCCAGAGGAAAAGCAGCGCCCGACAAACCATATTCAAAAATCATGCCTCCAGTTTAGATGCTACCTCAAACCATCATGCAAGTAATAAAATGAATGTTCCTTTAATGTCACCACTCCAAAAGGGCACGGCAAATATCTGATTAAGTTATTGTTGCTTAAAAAAAACCTTAAAACTCTTGACTTTTTGAAATTTTTTGTAGAAATAGCATCTTGTGATGCCTTAGTTACATAATGGCTGTGTTTGCAACCTAAAAACCATTGCATTAGCAGGCAATATATGGAGGTAGGAAGGAATCAAGGCAAATCTGAATCTGAAGATACTAAAATGTCATCATCTGGTCAGTTTCTGAAAGCAGCATATAGTAGATGTATCCTTCGATGCCTTCCTGCATGCAGTTTGAAAATTGGTGGAATTTTTTTTTTTCTTGTTTAAATGTCTAATTGCATATCAGCTGAGAAGGTATCAAGTATATCAAGTATTGTAGTCATTGCAGGGCTCAACGATAAGGATGGCTGACCTGGGGTCAGTGGCCTGTGATAGGTTTGTCACATAGTAAGAATGTGAAAATAAAGTAAATAATTAAATAATACATGTAAACATTATTCATTTAAAATTAGAAACATAAAATTATTAATGGAAATATACACTACCATCCAAATGTTTGGAGTCTGTAAGATGTTTTAATGTTTTAGAAAGAATTATGCTCACCAAGTCTATTTATTTGATCAAAACAAAATCAGTAAAAACAGTAATATTGTGAAATATTATTGCAATTTAAAATAACTGTTATTTATTTTAATATAGTTTAAAAAGTAATTTATTCCCGTAATGCAAAGCAAAATTTATATCAGTCATTACTCCAGTCTTCAGTGTGACATGATCCTTCAGAAATCATTCTAACATTTCTTATGATTATCAGTGTTGAAAACAGTTGTGTTGCTTAATAGTTTTGTGGAAACCCTGATATTTTTTTCCAGGATTCTTTAATAAATAGAAAGCATTTTTAATAGAAATATTATGTAACATTATAAATGGTTTTACTGCCAATTTAATGAATCCTATTGAACTATTACTTAAAAAAATTACTGACCCCAAACTTTTGAACACTAGTGTAAAATTACACATTTAAATTTATTTATAGGCAAGTCCAAATCAGAACTGAAAAATGTGTTGAGCCCAGCATTGAATATTTGCTTGGTCGTCTCTAAAGCTCACTTGAATCTGGTTTAAAACCTTTGATGTGATGTTATTGTGCTTAAAATCCACTTGTTCTGTCTGTTTAGTCATTGACTGACCAGGTAGTAAGGCAGGTGCCTTGTGTTTGGGACACAGCCACAGTGTTAACTAGTAAGCAATCCAGGCTAAATCAGATTACTTGAAAACTATTTGACACCAAACTGTACCCAGACATGTGCAGTGCCGCTTCGTAGTGATTGGTGGCTTTCTGGTCTTGTTGCTCTTCTCTAATGTAGTGTGTTAGTTGGTAAGACCAGTCAACTTTAGAATGTTCAGAATGGTGACCCTGGCTGAAAATCCAGCATACGACGATAGATGTGTTTTGAAATGTCCCAACTGGTAGGTTCCATGTTGAACAAGAAACAAACCAGATACCAAACCATCTACCATTTTCAAACTCATCTACCATCTTATGTTGGATTATGCCCAGATACATGTCCTGGAATTACCTTCTCCGTCTTCATCCGTCTCGATGGCTTCAATGGCTTCGGTGGTTGCTGGAGGGAGAGGAGGGGAGTGTGTTACATCTGAACAAGCCATGCAACAGCAGTAACGCACAGGCAGCAGTAGTGCACAAGCAGCGGCAGGCACTGGGACAACCCCGCGAGACGCATGCATGCCAACCAGACTATGGACCACAGACTTAGACAATCCCGTCAACCATTCGCACTTTGCAAGAGACTTCTCCTGCTTTCCATGCTTCCTGTACTCTAGACACCCTACGGGTCTCTCAGAAACTCACTCTCACCCCAGTTTACCACTGACGGGTAAACCGACCCACTAATGTGTCCATGCTCTGGGGGAACTAAATGAGCAGTACCCCAAAGCTTGGAGTTGTCAGAGGATACAGAAAGAGACAGATGGAGAGACAGGGACAGACATTACAGAGACAGAAGAGGAGGAAAAAAAGAAGCAAGAGAGAGGGAGAGAGAGAGAGAGGAGGAGATAGAGAGAGACAAGAACCAAGAGAGGAACATGGCCACTACTGGATCGCGTGCTCACCACTCTGCAGAGTCTGCTTGCCTCCAGAAAGCACCCCGCTGGGCAGCATGCCGGTAGGGGTCAGGCCCTTCAGGGTCAACACATTCTCACTCTCCTCTCTGCAGGAACAGCATATTAAAATCAGAAACAATCAAACGCACATCACTGATATTACACTACCATTCAAACATTTGGGGTTGATTAGTTTTTGAAAGAAGTCTCTTATGTTCTCCAAGGCTGCATTTATTTGATCAAAATATTGTGAAACATTATTACAATTTAAAATAACTGTTTTCTATTTAAATATACTTTAAAATGTAATTTATTCCTGTGATGGCAAATAGCTGAATTTTTTGCAGCCATTATGCCAGTTTTCTGTGTCACACGATCCTTCAGAAATCATTCTAATATGTGACCCTGGCGCACAAAAGCAGTCTTAAGTCACTGGGTTATATTTGTAGCAATAGCCAAAATACATTGTATGGGTCAACATTATAGATTTTTCTTTTATGCCAAAAATCATTAGGATATTAAGTAAAGATCATGTTCCATGAATATATTTTGTAAATTTCCTACTGAAAAATTATTAAAACTTTAGTAATATGCATTTCTAAGAACTTCATTTGGACAAATTTAAAGGGGATTTTCTCAATATTTAGATTTTTTTTGCACCCTCAGATTCCAGATTTTCAAATAGTTGTATCTCAGCCAAATATTGTCCTATCCTAACAAACCATACATCAACGGAAAGCTTATTTAGTCAGCTTTCAGATGATTTATAAATCTCAATTTTGAAAAATTGACACTTTTGTTTTGTGCTCCAGGGTCACATATGCTGATTTGGTGCGCAGAAACATTTGTTATTATTATCGATGTTGAAAACAGTTGTGCTGCTAATATTTTTGTGGAAATCATGACACATTTATTTTATGATTCTTTGATGAACAGAAAATTCAGCATTTATTTAAAATGAAAATCTTTATAAATTATGAATGTCTTCACTGTCACTTTTGATTATCCTTTTGAATATCCTCCTTGCTGAATTAAAGTATTAATGACCCCAAACGTTTGAATGGTAGTGCACATAGGAAAATGTCATGAGTGATACAAACTTTATATTTAGTACATTTTAAAAACCTAGCAGACTAAACCAGGAGTTTTCAAACTGGGCTCTGTTGACCATTTCAAAGAAGAAAAAGCTAATATTTACTGAAATGTACATTATTAGAGGTTCATTCTACATTCGAAAGGCTGGACAAAACACTTGTGATGTTTTTTTTTATTACTTAACAGCCATAGTTTTAAATAGTAAATAAAAAAAGAAAGAAAAAATATTAAATATATGTGGTCATATTTGGCTTCAGTACACTGACAATTTAATGAATGTTTTCTTCATAATCTAACTTTTACTAGTTTTCTCACAGAGTATAAATGGCCATATATATATAAAACAAAAAACAGCTGCCCTTCAATTTTAAGAAAAGCAGTCTCTCAAAGATACTTACTGACATTAATAATCCTCTGCATATAACTTGCAATTTTATGTTACAACCACAAATATCCATAAAGATCCCAGAATTCCATACTATACCTTTGAAATATTTTCTTTAAAATACTTTCCGTACCTTTAAAATAGTTTTTGCATCCCAGTTTTATGTTGCACTGAATATCAGCCATGAATATATTGCTTTTAAGAAGCATCTCCTCTATCCTCTATCTATCATGTCTGATAAGCAAGAATAATATAAGCATAAGTATGCGACCCAACTGACCGCAGACTGAATGACTCAGCTGGAGGAAGCCCCATTTGTACCTGAGCACGGAGAACATCTTGGCCATTCTCCCAATGGCACGGATCTTGTTCCTAATCACCTCTTTCCGAGCAGCTGCTGCATTGGCTGTGGGCGGAAAGAAAAAATCAAGCAGTCTCAGTCAGTCTCAGTATGACCAGAGGCTAAAACCCCCCAGAAACGTTTATTATTTTACAGAAATGATCTGTATTGTGTTGGCGGCAGTTTTGGGAGTAACTAACTTAAAGAAGCGACACTACTAAGTGTTTTCAAAGTATTTTCTTCCAAGTTCAAGGACTATTCACTCACCCATTGCTCACATTGTGACTTTTTTTAACCAGGTATGCTGAGTGATAAGCCCCCCCCCATCGGCTTTTAGGACACTCAAAAGGGATCAAGATGACAAATAAGAAACACCGTGGCACGTGTCGATTTAAAAGTATGCACATTTCCTACCTTATTTGTAAAATAAATTCATCTCCAATCCTTCTTCTGTCGTTTCAAGTTTATCCATTATTCCAATGCAAGAAAAATATAGCTGGTTTTCCAAGTAAAAACCGCCAAATAATGTTTACATGTAGTTACGTTATGATACATAATCAGAGGGTGGGAGATGGGGGGATTCCCCCGGTCTATATGTCTCTGCATCTGCTAAATGATTTTTTTATTCATAGTGAATGGGAGTTAAAATTCCCACCCGGGTGACAATAATAACAGACCATGCAAAATACCCCAAAATATTACAAATATTGCTAAGTAACGTTGCAACCTTGCAAACAATCATTTCAGAGAAGGACTTTAACTGTAAGCGACACGAGCATACGCAAAACAAAGGGAACAATATGATGTTTGTTATTATTAAAGGGGTCATATGATGCGATTTCAATTTTTCCTTTCTCTTTGGAGTGTTACAAGCTCTTAGTGCATAAAGAAGATCTGTAAAGTTGCAAAAGACTAAAGTCTCAAATCAAAGAGATATTTTTATAAAAGTTAAGAGTCAACCACGTCCACCTAAAATGGCTCATTCTAACACGCCACCACATGTTTAATCCGCCGGCCGCATTTTACATCCAGTGCATGTTATGGAGGACTGTTTCTGCGTGGTTTAGAGTAGATACAATGCTGTGGCCTGTTCGACTCACAGAATGGAAGTAAGTGTTTCATTTAAAGCATTTGCCACGGACGTTCACAAGCGAGTGTGGGCAGTTTAGAGTAGGGCTTGTTGTTTGTCATTCTCCGATCACAAATGCAGACATGGTTTAGTTTACGCGACGCGATGCAATGCAACACGTAAAAATACAGTATAAATCATTATAACCCGTAATTATGTCCCCAATGGATGCAACAAATGCCTCGTTTATAAGGGTTTTAATGTTTTTGTCTCGTCGCACCAGCCAGACAGGGCATTACAGTATGGTAAGGGGCGTAACATTTCCATCACACGCTTGAGGTTTTCGGCCAATCACTATGCACTGGATAGCTGGCCAATCAGAGCACACCAAGCTTTTCAGAACGATGAGCTTTGTAAAAAAATCGACACGTTTCAGAAAGGCAGGGCATAGAGGAGAGACAATAATGTATGGAAAATAATGTGTTTTTTTAACATAAAAGCATGTCAACATATTCTGTTACACCAAATACACCAAATAATGTTCTTTTTTAGCAACATCATATGACCCCTTTAAAATTTATATAGACCACGTTTTATAAACCTTTTTTGAAATTTACGCTTAGGCAATAACGCTGACAATAATGTATATCTTCAACATATGTTGTCTATGACCAAAAGTGTAAGAAGATATGTTTTCAGTGGACTTTTAAAATCTGCTTTGCTTGAGAAAACAAAAATATACAGTTACAGTGTTTTTTTTCTTTTGATTTAGTCGAGTTGGTTTTGCATCAAACACAATGTGATTTTCAGCAATGTAGATCTGACATCAACAGCACATTTTTCTGCTTGGGCGAGCGCTTTGCGGACAGCTTACCTCGCGCATTAAATCTGCCGCAGACCAGCAAATCACTGAGAACGCGCTACAATCCTG
Organism: Sinocyclocheilus anophthalmus; assembly: GCA_018155175.1. Taxonomy (NCBI): domain Eukaryota; kingdom Metazoa; phylum Chordata; class Actinopteri; order Cypriniformes; family Cyprinidae; genus Sinocyclocheilus; species Sinocyclocheilus anophthalmus. The sequence continues at coordinate 28,219 of JADLZN010011169.1, read as the reverse complement.
ACGAGTCATAGCAATAGAGCGGAGGCTAGAAAGCTGCGGAGAATCCACCGCCCAGAGAAGCAACAGCAAAGGGTAGATTTAAAGAAAATTCCTGCCCCCCCCCCCAGCCCCCCCCCCCCCCCCCCCCCCGCCACCCCCCTTTGGCAAATAATCATGTAGTCTGAGTCCTAACTCTTTAAGCTGTAAGTTACATTTCAAATGACAAGGGATAAACTTATAATCATGTTTATATGAATTATCCCATGAACTTTTTCTCTCAAATGGCCTGGGTATGCGGAGCATTCGCAGCTTATATGGACGGAACGCCACTGGTGTAAAGTGTTTATGTTACTATGTTATGTTTTTATTAATTCATACAAAACCCTCATTGTTTTTTTTTTGAGTCAGAGAAATACTGCTTCTATTAAACGAAACAATTATTACAGCTTGTAGTTGTAGTTTACATTTCTTTAATCATAAGTAGCTTGTAGCTTGAAAAGTTTCTCCAATACTGGTTGGTAGTAGTTTCTTTAGCGGCTAGCAAAGCATGTTTCACACTGGGGAACTCATAAAATATGTTCATCATCTAAATGCAATACAAAGGACACTGTGGAGCAAATGACTGAAGATGTCTCACCGTCAAAGATTTCGTCTCCATCATTCATCAGCTCATCGTCAGAACAGATGCTCAACACATTTACCAGCATCTCCGTGACTGCAGGCAAAGCACAGACAGTCAATCGCAACATAGCAAAACAACATTTAGTTGAAAATATCGGACATAAGCACAAGCTTTTTTTGCTGTGTCTGTTTTTTCTTAAGGAAAAAGTATTGGAGATGATCAAGTTTTGGGTTAAGATTTTTTGGGGAAAGAAATTAATACTTTATTCAGAAAGGCAAAATGAAAATTAAAATGATAAAAAAGAAAGTGGCAGTAAGAACATCTATTTCAAATAAACTGTTCTTCTGAACTTTGTAATCATCAAAGAATCCATAAAAATTTTATTTTTCATAAAATATTAAGTAACATAACTGTATTCAACATTGATAATAAGAAGAAATATTAGAATGATTTCTAAGGGATGAATGACTGCTGAAAATTCTGCTTAGCCTTCACAGGAATAAATGAATTTTACAAACTATAAAAATAGAAAAAACAGTTTTTTGTAATGATATTTCATAATGTTACAGTTTTACTGTATTTTTGATCAGATAAATGCAGATTTGTTGAGCATAAGAAACTTAAACTAAAAAAACATGAACAAATATTACAGACAAACTTGAGCTAGTGCTATGTATGTATGTTGATATATAGATATATATATATATATATATTATATATATATATGGACCGAGGTACCTTTCTCCCCCACAAATGGAAGTGACCAGGTAAAGACATCCATGAAATTTGGCAGCCAGTAAGGATGAGGGGAGCAGTTAAACTGCCGGATGTTCATTACATTGTTCTCATACTTCAGAACGGCAGCTGAGGAAGTGAATAATAAGAAAAAGTGAGCCTCCGGCCTTTGAGCATTCTTGAATCAATAATATGAGAAATAATCTCAAGAGAGCGTAGCTTCCTGGGCCGCTGGGTTTGTTTCCTAATCGACTAATACAAGTGGAATCATTGTCTAAATTTTTTGCTAAAGCTGTGTGTACACACAATGATATGACAAAACCCAACTTAATGAGCTCTATAAGGAAGAACATGTCAATCAAATATGGCGTTAATACATCTGGATATACAGTATATAAATTTTTTATGTGGCTGAACATTCATTTTCACAAAGAGCCTCCACTAGATGGTACTGCTGAGAGGTTGACCCTGTTCCATCAGCGGATGATAAGAACACATGGATGGAGTCACTCAAGCTGATGGTCCTGCCCACACTCTCATCCAACTCCCATCATAATGCTCCATTTTTCTCGCACATAAGGAAAAACAGGACTCACCTTTATTGTTGTAAACATCAAGGTAGTTTGGTGCAGAGAAGATGGTAATTAGGGAAGGGAAGCCAGTAGTCTGACTCTTCCTGTACATCCGATACCTGTTAGAAGAGAGAGAGACGGAAGACAAATCATACTGTAATTTACTTTTTATAGACAAAATGTGCAAAAACCGTACCTGTACGAAAAAAGTGTACCCTTAAAAGAACACCTTAGTACCTTATCTACCCCTAAAAAAGTGTCACCAAACTCGGTCCTGGAGTTCCAACTTGCCTCAACACACCTGCCTGGAAGTTTCAAGTATACCTAGTATGACCTTGATTAGCTGCTTCAGGTGTGTTTGATTAGGGTTGGAGCTAAACTCTGCAGGACACCGGCCTTCCAGGACTGAGCTTGGTGACCCCTGCCCTAAAGGGTGCATATTAATACACAAAAACTGAATTACAGTGCGAAAGACAGGGAATACATACCCTGCATCTTGTGCTTCATGTGCTCGGATGATTGATAACAAGTTATTATTCTGTAGGAAGTCACAGACAGCTGGATAACTGCAACACAGAGATTGAGAGAAGGAGTGTGTGAATGGAGCACGCGTGCAACATGTGTCCAGCAGGGGCAGTGTGGTGCTCAACTGTGCAGCATTATCATGTTATGTTAACAGATATCCTGAGAAAGAAATCCTCGTTCTTACATATTTGCAATTCAGAGTTCATATATGTATAGATATAGAATACATTGACAGACTTTTTCACTCACAGTCTCAGCAGACCCTGGTATGATTTGTGTTTCAATGAAATTAATATTGTGATAGTATTTAACATTGTTATTGTATCAATAAATATAGTTTATCTCACAATGTTGTATCAGTATTCTCATGCCAAGAATTTTAGTTATACTGTATTTTGCAGTACATTTTTCTCAAGAATATTTTTGGTAAAAAGAAGATTGACCACCATTCAGAGCAAGTCTGTGAGAACAATTACATTTTTTTTCAGTAACAATTTAAAATATGTTTCCATTTGTTAACATTAGCTATAAAATACTTTAACAAATGTATTGCTCCTCATTAGTTAATGCTAGTTAATGCATTAACGGTAACACTTTAGTTTAGGGACTAATTCTCACTATTAACCAGTTTCTCATTTGCATGCATAATACTAGGCATATTGGCTGTTTATTAGTACTTATAATACACATATTCTGTATGAAAATATTCTACATCCCTTATCCTACCCAATGCCTAAACTTAACAACTACCTTACTAACTATTTATAAGCAGTAATTAGGACTATACTGAGGCAAAAGTCTTAGTTAGTAGTTAGCCGAGAATTTGACCTTAAAACATAGTGTGACCGCATTAACTAATGTTAACTAATAGGACCTTATTGCATAGTGTTGCCATTGTTTCTTTTAAACCACAATTGCTATACACTAAAATAATAATAATAAAAAACGCTGCAATATCATATAGAGTGCTTTAGTGCCCGTCCACTTTTTCAGTGCCGTTGGTTCCAACAAGTATTTTTACTTCTGAAACCATAGGGTAAAAAAAAGTCTTTGTTAAATTGTTATAAGCCATTAGTCAAGCCAACCAGATTCACCACATTACAAACTTTGATTTGAAGCAAAAAGCCAAAATTACAATTGTGCACTCAATGGCTTTGGCGAGGAACAAAAACTACAATCCCATGAAGCACTGCAGGACAGAATTAAAAACGATGGAGAGTTATAAAACGAATCATATTATATTTGTTGATTATACCTATGGAAACAATATATTTAATTTTTATTGCAAAATATGCATAACTATACAAATATTGAAGTATTTTGACAGCATAGCAACTGCCGAATCGATTACGTCATGACTTCATGGGAGTGTGCATTCCCTGCAGAGCTCTTTTGGTTGAATTTGCTCGCCATGACTCTCTGATTAGTGGAATTGTCTGTACAGAATCATGGGTAATGTCGTTTTTCATGACAAATTCAACAGTTAAACGGAATTATTTTAAGAATACGTTTTAAGAATAATGCAAATGAATGGCTTCAACAAAAGCATATCAGTTAACAACCTCAGAACTCACAGTAGGTCTGTGTTTAAAGATTTATTAAAGTTTTCTATGCAATGAAAATGAATGGAGATGGATGCTGTCAGGCTGCACTGTGAGAGAATCCTAACATACGTTTGCCTACAACCCAAAGAGTGTGTAAAGGAGGGTGTGAACTGCTCTCTGTCTTTCTCTCTCTCTCTTGTGTCATCGGCTAATGAGGGGGCACTGCTGCTTTACCACTGCTCTCTACCAATCACTTCTTCCTCTGCATCTCTCTTTCTCTCTTGCTATCACTCGCTCCAGTTTGGCAAGAGGAAACGGGTTGTCATGGCAACACCACACTGCAGAGCCCTTGGGGATTGTGGGATAGATCGCGTAGCTGAGTTGCCGTTGCTGGCCGCAGTGTAAGCCCATCACTCTCTCCCTCCTTCCATCTCACTCTTTCTGCTGACTACAGTAAGATCAGGAGGCTGAAAGGACATCCCCCCCATCTCCTCATCTGACAGCTTCACCCTAGTCTCACACGGCCAGACATTTGATCAGCATAAAGCCTGGTCCACTTCCAACTTAATCTGACAAAGAAATGTCCACTTAGACAAATACTGAATATTTTTGACATATTAGAAACCATATGAATTGGGAAAAGTACACATTGTTTGCAGATGTAATTTAAAGGAATATTTCCTGTTCATTGCAAATTCATCTCAACTGACATCATGATATGTTGATGAACACAAAAAATGATTTTGACTTGTCTCTGGATTTCTTTACTAAAAAGTGAGGCACTTAAGGTGAGGATGCATTTATTGTTGTTTATGGGTGAAATCCAGTCAATTCAATAGAAATCATTTAACAATAACATTTCTGTGAAGATTCACGTTCACATTTTTTCATTTTTGCTTTTTTTTTTAAAGGAAAATTATTTTTGTGGTAATTAACATTTTACCACTTGTAGTGAATATTCTCTATAATAAAAATTTAGTTTTGTTCATGGATAAAATGTAATTTATTTGTATTTTTTACTAATTTATACATATATTTATACTAAATGCCGCTTCTATTCTCTAAATGTTTTCATTTGTATGCATGCACTCTGGGAAAACCATATACACGGAGTGTGCGTGTGCATAAAGGCAATCACATAAACAAACGGAGTGAATGGAGTGAAATAGGAGTGATTAAACACCAACATGGTGATTCAGGGAGGTGGGTAGCTCGAGGAACACTGACAAACAGATTTAAAACAAATGGCTCTTTTTTTTTTTTTTTTTTTTTTTGTTGATGTGAGCCTTGCATAACAGAGATGTGTGTGGGTATGTATCTGTCTAAGCAGAACATGCAGCGTTGTGTGTGTGTGTGTGATAAATTCAGTTGTGTGTGTTCTGAAACATGGCTGCCTCTGGTATTATGCATATAACGACACAGACACACTAATGAATGTAGGGCTCCAAAACTATGGCCCAAATCTGCGTTTACACAAGACATACAGGAGGAGAGGAGAGGAGAGAGGAGAGTGAGAGAGAGAGAGGAGAGAGAGAGAGAGAGAGAGAGAGAGAGAGAGAGAGAGATAGATAGATAGATGATAGATAGAAAGATAGATAGATGATAGATAGATAGAAATAGTCAAATGATAGATAGATAGATAGATAGATAGATTAGTAGATTAGAAGATAGATAGATCGACAGATAAATAGACAGACAGACAGACAGACAGATAGATAGATAGACAGACAGATAGATAGATAGATAGATAGATAGATAGATAGATAGATAGATAGATAGACAGATAGACAGACAGATAGATAGATAGACAGACAGACAGACAGACAGACAGATAGATAGATAGATAGACAGACAGATAGATAGATAGATAGATAGACAGATAGACAGATAAAAATAGACAGACAGATAGATAGATAGATAGATAGATAGATAGATAGATAGATAGATAGATAGATACCCTAAAACAAAGCTATTGTATGGTTTCAGAAGAATAAATGCTAATGCTAATGCTAAAACACAAACATTTAAATGCTGAAAAACAACAGACGAATCTTCACTCTTGCTCTAACAGAAACAAACTCTCATTCTCACATACACAAGTGCAATGCCATTCCATCAAATTTTCAGCAGAGTGTGTGAAATATTAAGAGGCTGTTGCTTTATGCAGTCAGAACAGAGGACAGAAAACAAGATCAACCCTGAGCACCTGGAGAGACCCAACAACCCCCCACCGACTCCTGCTGTCCTCACACATACACACACACACACACACACACACACACACATATATATACGCCCACATATGTGCACAATATTTTACACAACATCAGTGCACACACATATGCACATTCAAAGCATTGTGGCAGTGGCATTAAGACATATAAATAGAATCTCGCAGAATTGTGGGATAAAAAGTTGCAATTACCTTTATATATATTATATAATATTTTAGTCTTGGCCAGAAGCCTCATTTAAACCTTGAAATCAGAATAATTTTTGTGAATTTGAGCCTTCAAATTAAAATCCTAATATCATAATTTTCTGTATCTGTTGGTTAAAAGAGTGAACAAAAAAATATATACATTTTTTTGTTTTAATATTTTGAAAACGTATACAAAAATATACACTACCATTCTAAAGTTCGGCGTCAGGAAGAAGTTTTTAAAAAAGAAATGAATACATTTATTTAACAAGGACATGTTAAGTTGATCGAAAGTGACAGAAAAGACATTTATAATGCAAAAGATTTCTATTTTAAATAAATGCTGTTCTTCTGCTGTTTGTTTGTTAATCAGAGAATCCCCCAAACAAAATGTAAAGAATGTATCACAGTTTCCACAAAAATAAGCTGCACAACTGTATTTAACATTGATAATAAGAAATGTTTCTTGAGCAGCCAATCATCATATTAGACTGATTTCTGAAGGATCATGTGTCTCTAAGACTGATGTAATGACTGCTGAAAATTCAGCTTTGCATCACAGGAATAAATTACATTTTAAAAACACATAAAAAAAATAAAGAAAACGCTTATTTTCAATTGTGATAATATTTCACACTATTACAATATGTTTTTCTTGTATTTTTGTTCAAATGAATACAGCATTGGTGAGCATAAGAGACTTTCTTTAAAAAACATTTTAAAAATCTTACTGACCCCAAACATTTCCTTTTACTATTTTGTTGTTTCATGAATTGTTTTACTATATACATTTTGCTGAAAACCCCATTATTGGCTATTTAACGGCAGATTCTTTTGACAAATTGTCCCATATAGTATGACAATATATTCCCCCTCAGACACATCAAAACTCACACCCTTAAACACACAAAAACCACCCACCTGTAGAAGTATGAGCATCCTCTGACTGTGTTGTGGCTAAAGTACTCTTGGCTCTTTTCATTGCCGAAGTCCTCCAGGGGATCGGACCAAAGCAAATCACACATAGGCCCGAATGCTGGGGGCTCCTTAAACCGGTCCAACTAGGCCACAGAGACACAAATATAATACAGAATACAGAAATACACACACTTTCTTGTGGCCATGCATGAAATCCTTCTCATCCCACACACAGTGCAGCTGTTCACGCATGGCTTGGCAGTACCTTCTTTATGTCATCTAAGGTCTGTATTTCTGGGGACAGGCCACCGTGGACGCACAGGAACTGCTGGTTCATGAGAGCTGCCAAGGGCAGACAGTCAAACGCGCCCATACAGGCATCGTAAACCTGCTCTGAATACTTGATTTTACCTGAACAGTGAGGGGGAAAAACAGTAAAAAAAAAGTGAGTACACAGGAAAAGTAGTCATTTTGGTCACACTTTAGTTTGGGGACCAATTCTCACTATTAACTAACCATTAACCATTACTTCTCAATAAACACCTAATTTGCTGCTTATTAATAGTTAGCAAGGTAGTAGTTAAGTTTAGGTATGGGGTAGGATTAAGGGATCTAAAATATAATCATGAAGAATAAAGCATTAATACTGTATGTGCTTTATATGTACTAATAAATAGCCAATAGCCAATATGCTAGTAATATGCATGCTAATAAGCAACTAGTAAATAGTGAGAATTGCTCCCTAAACTAAAGTGTTACCATAATGTTTTGTTAAATACATTCTCTTATCAAGTCAATATCTGTTTCTCTGTTTTGCAAAGACATTTTAATGCTAGCACAACAAAATGAAGAGCAACGGATATGCATTAGATGTGTAACTGATGCTTTCTTTCTGAATTTTCATACTTGTGCTGCCACAGAGCATGATGGGAAATGTAGTTCGGTCGCACACATAAACCCTTATAAACCCACTGAATGAAAAGCATTTTTTTACTTTATCATTATTCTTTCCTCATAGATACCATCAACAATAAATACCATCAACAATTCACAATTACTTTTAATGATAAATATCAGATTAGCTTCTGCTAAGAATCTTTAATGGACGCGTCATTAAAATTCTGTGCTTAAAAAAACCCAACAATGTAAATACAACATTGTTATGGTGTTCATGTGTACTCTCTATTATTATTTATTTTGTTTTATTCATTTTTACCTGAAAACCACTTTTAATGTTAGTCAAGCTTTCAAAACAGGCTATATTTGCTACTGTACCTTTAAAGGGATAGTTCACCCAAAAATGAAAATTCTGTCATTATTTACTCGCCCTCATGTCATGACCTCCGTTCATCTTCGGAACACAAATTAAGATATTTTTGATGGAATCTGAGAGCTCTCTGACCCTCCCATAGACAGCAATGTAATTACCACGATCAAGGTTCAGACATAGCAGGGAGATCGGTAAAATAATCCATGTGACATCAGGGGTTCAACCGGGTTCAAATACTTTTTGTGCGCAAAAGAAGCCATTTTTTTTTTCTTTTGTGCACAAAAATATTTGAACCCTTTTGATGTCACATGGATTATTTTACCGACCTCCTTGCTATGTTTCTGAACCTTGATCATGTAAGGACCCTTGCTGTCTATGGGAGGGTCAGAGAGCTGTCAGAATGCATAAAAAATATCTTAATTTGTGTTACGAAGATGAACGGAGGTCTTACGAGTTTGGAACAACATGAGGGTGAGTAATTAATGACGAATTTTCATTTTTGGGTGAACTATCCCTTTAAGACAAGAAAATATAAGATGCTATGATTAGTTATTTTCAGCTAATGCCATAATTAACACTGTAGTTGTTATCAGGTTGGGTCATATTCTAATAAAGTAAAAATTCTGACATTATAGGCATGACTGGGACTGCGTTGTTAACATTAAAGTTTGTTTACATAGTACATCACAAGTTCTTTCATTTCAAACAATCAAAAAATCTTGTTTTTCTACAGTATGCCTCCTAAGAGTAAACAAAGGTAAGTCATTATGAGAAAGAAACAAGAGGTGACATCATGTTTTTTTTAACAGTTATTTTGCAAAAACCACCTAATATATGTAGCAAACATCAGCTATTTTGTTATAACAGCACTTAACATGTTTTTCTCTGGTCTCATTAGATTCCTACTGGGACCGAACTTTAGCGGTCAGCCCCATGTGTCTCAGTGCATCACAAACACTCACACACAAGATAAACAGTGTCTCCAGACGGAGGAGGGGTTTTTTTTCTCTTAGTGTGTCGACGCTAGCCCTATTCTCATTATGTCTCAATACGCCGCCTCTCAAAAGTATTTGTAACCATGGCGACAGGTCAGTGGAGTAGACAGATAAAGAGTTTGCTGTCAACTCTGCACCTCTCCCTCCCACCTCACCTGTCTCTGTGCTCCGCCGCTCGGCCTCATGGGAAAGCGCCATTCTGAAGCATTACCTCATACTCCACGTCCCACCCCTCCTCCACCCCTCCCAACTGCTCTGCGTTATAAACCTCATTCTCTTTAAATGGAAAGATTTGTCCTTTCAGGAACAATAGACATTGTAGGAAATTATCGAAGGGAACTGAGGGTTGTGCTCCGTTATTCTAATATAGGGAGATGGAATTTATATAACCCATTTAAACTTTGTCATTGTTCTGAAACATGAACTGCAATTCAAATTTACATATAAACACAACATATAAAAACATTGCATACAAAACCAAATAACATAAAATTATTTATTCCAAGTTATGAAAAATGATATCAAATAAAAAATGTATATTATATATAAAATTATGACAAATCAATCTGTTCTATTAATACGGGAAAACTGACAGGTCTGATATAGGAAAATATATGGATATGGAATGTAGTATCCTTTTAAAACAGGAATTATAATCAAAAATACAAAATCATACAAATGTTGGACTATAATATAATATAAAGTATAATTAAATATATCTATATATAACACTACGGTAATATGTATACACTTTGGGGATTGTAAGATTTTTTAAATGTTTAAAGTCTTTATGATCAGACCAGATGCAGTTATTTGTTCAAAAATATAGTAAAAACAATCATGTGAAATATTATCCCAATTTAAATATTTGTTTATTTTACATATTTTAAAAAGTAACTTAAATGCTGATTGGCTGCTCAAAAATGTCTTATTCTTTGTAAAAAAGGACTGTGCCTCTTTAATTATTATGGAATGACTTATATAATTAATATATAACGCACATAAACTATAATTTTTATAACATTATAGATGTCTTTACTAACACTTTTGATCAATTTAATGCATCTTTGATGAATAAAAGTATTCAAAGTAAAAATCATACTGACCCCAATCTACTAGTGAAAAAGCTTCTATTTGCATTTTTAAACCCTTTTTTGCCATTGCAAATTATATTTGCAGCATATTAATACAGCATTGCAAGCATAGTTTGAGTGTACACATGTGGCATACTCACATTCTTGTTTGAAGGTGAAATATTCTGTCAAATGTCTACATTCATGATTTCCTCTCAGTAAAAATAGCGTCTTTGGGTAGAGCATTTTCAGTGACCAGAGGTACAGAACACACTGCAGAGAAGGAGAGAGAAAAAGAGTTGAAACATATGGCCACATTCATGAGATACCTACAAACACCATGCTAATGCATGCCAGCGTAACGTCTGTGTAGTGTTAATGATACGCTTCCAATTACATTACATATGTTATCACATCTACTGTCAGTCCCCATCACCTTCACTCGCTGCCCTCAGACCAAACCATACATGGGCTTCCTCCTCTCCCTTTACTGCTAACACACACACAGTTAAACACAAACAGGCTGACTAACTCATGCTGCTCTCATGTATTTATGCTTTAACAAGTAAAGAAGAATTCTTCAGCAAAACATTGGTGAGCTGAGTAATTTAATTGAGCAGTCAGTGTTGAGATGTGTTCGCAGAGCTAATCATGGCCTGCAGTCAAAGATGGCAGAAACTGGACACGTCGAAGAACATGAATGCCAGAGCACAACGCTCACAGATGACTGATTCCTCCTCTCTGTTTGAAGCTGGACGCTGATTCCCTGACGTTTGTGACAGAATTGCCCATTCTTGTTATCAAAGGAACACTCGAGAGTTACAAGATAACTGGGATGAGACTATCAGCCGATAACCAAGCCTGCGTGGTCAACGGAAACTGTAGTTTATGCTTTCATGCGAGTTTCAACTCATTGGCAGGATTGAAAATGAAAAATGTAGATTTATTTTTTAAGTGATTTTTAAGAAAATAATAAATGCAGGTATTACTGCGGGAAGACAGTTATGCTTCAGTCGCAACAGAAATCATTTTTGAGCTACAGACACGGATGTTTGTATATGTTCATTAATATATCGTTGAATGTTTATTTTATTTTATTCTTTTATTTTATATTTATTTCATTATTACTGGAATCTTATTTTATTTCTTATTAACACTATTTTTTTTGCTTGTTTTTTTAGTCACATGGTGCAAGCAGTTACAGCAGTGACTTACAATATGGTAGTTTATATTGATAAAAGCTATTAATGCTTTTATTAAGTATAATGACTGCTTTATGAGCATTTATTGCATCTCAATTAAATAGTTATAATCTGTATTAATTTATGAATGAATTAACATGTAATATATATTTTTTAAAGTCACACTTATGTTTTAATATATCTATGTACTAATATATTTATTATAAAATGCAACCTCTGCAGGTTTTCATAGAATTTGTTTGTTTATTAAATATTTGGACAAATGTAAAACTGCTTTGTAGCTATTAATAAGAGTGCAGAGAAACTACATGGAATATTTCTTTAAAAAAGTGTCACACCACGCTTATACATTTTTAATAGTATTTAGCTACATATTGTTTAAGTTAATATTTATTTTATTAATATTTATGCATGTTTATTTATTAATATTCATCATCACATTTAACCTCTTTTGTAGTTTTTGCAGAATTAGTTTGTTTATTGGATGTAATTTTAATAATTTAATATATGTAATAATGCTTTCAGCTACCAGTAAGAGTGTAGTTACTCTTTTTAACACCATGTTTCAATCAATTCTGTAGCTTTCGCCCAAAATCAGTTGAGAAAATGCTTAATGCATATTGAGTCTGGACCTGGTTATGACTCAAATTATCCTATTCATTCAAATGAATCAAAATGAACCACTTCTTTCAATTAACATGATTAAAAAGGGTGAAACCATAGATGGATGGATGCACATACTATCCCAGTGCAACTTTTCTTACCTCAATACTGAAGTAACCCCGGTCCACATAGTCGCCCAGGAAGAGGTATCGTGTGGTGGCTGGAGAGCCTCCCACCTCAAACAGTTTCATCAGGTCAAAGAACTGCCCATGGATGTCACCGCACACTGCATAAAGAAAGAGAAGGCAGCAGAGAAAGAGAGAGGAAAATATTGACTAGCTGAGCTGGATGCAAACAGACTCAACTGTTTGTTAAATATACAGGACATACAAACATTAATCCATGGCGGATTCATACAGCCATAGCTATTAAAATCATACTGTAACTGCAGCTCTGTGCTAGGCGTAATCCCTTAATATCCACCACTAGACTGCTTAAGCCATAACGAACTGATCGAACTGAACCACCTAAGAGCCTATATGAAACATAGCAGGCCTAAAGATCTATGTTGGTCCTTTGCAACATAATTCTCTCTCGATGAGAGAGAGAGAGAGAGAGAGAGAGAGAGAAATGCAAACTCCTGTTGCCATGGAGACTGATTTGGAGAATAAAGAATAAAATAAATGAGGAGTTTGCGTTGGCATGGAGATGCTGCCCCAGAGGCCTCTCAACCTGTAGTGTGTGTGTGTGGCCACGGACAGAGAGGGAAACACACGCATTTAAAACCCTCTTAGCTCATGCATCACGTAAGAATACCCAGATATCAAGCCCACATCACTGACATACAAAGACAGAGGTTGAAATGAGCAAGTGTGTTTAATCTGACTCTGAGCTTGTGGGAAGGGAAACGAGTTTGAGAATTTCAGTCAAAGTCCGGCACTTGAGGAATCTGATTTTACAGCGAAAGTCCAGATCGTGTGAAATGACCTACTGTACGTGCGTCACCATGCTTGAGACCTGTGAATAAAATGTGGAGCATCTCACTTCCTGTTTCTCCCACTACACACCAAGACATCGCTCAACAAAGTTTTCAGTGATCCTTCAGAAATCATTCCAATATGCTGATTTGCTGCTCAAGAAACATTCTATTATTATCAATGTTCAAAAGAACAATTTATTTGAAATAGAAATGTTTTGTAACATTATATATGGTCTGTACTGCCACTTTAGATCAATTTAATGCATCAGTGTTAAATACTGCCTGAACGAATAGTCAACTAATCAGTCTTCAGGGAGTCATGCATGACAGGTTCACCAGACCCCATTAGAATCCAGTTCTTATGAGCAAATACGTCTGTCCTGGGTGTATATGCCTGTAGCTCAGCACAGGATCAGCATGCTAATTAAAGCACCACTAGTGTTGTTTTTGGCGGCCTGTTTTAATTTGAGTTTTAGTCTAGTCTTTGTGTGAAACTGTCATTTTAGTTTTTATTAGTTTTAGTCACGTTCATACTCTTTTTAGTCTAGTCAAGTTTTAGTCGACTAAAAGTCTGGGAATTTTAGTCTAGTTTTAGTCGACGAAAACTGATAACATTTAGTCTAGTTTTAATCAATGAAAATTGTATTTTAGTCTCTTTTTAGAAATGCAATTCTATTTAACCCAGTCAATATAGTATAAGCACCTAGTAGTATAGACGAAACCAAAATTTTATTTTAGCCAAACCCATTTCAAACAAGGTTATCTTATTATATTATTGTTACATTATAGACTCAAGAATACATCCATTCCAGACACGGAAGACGCTCTGATTTGAATTTACAACATTTATTTTACCAACCAAACATGTTAGAAGTACACACACATAAATTTAAATAAAAGACGAACCCCGGCTGGCCGGCCATCGGTCCCCTTCTCTGTGTCAGACTTAACTTTGTTTGGTTTTGGTCTTCTAAATCAGTGTTTCCCAACCTAACTTTAGTCGTGGCACCCTTTGGAAATTTTAACAAATTTGTGGCACCCTACAAAATTAATTTTGTCACAATATTTGAATTTCTAACTTTGATATGATAATTTGAAAAGTATAGATATTTGGTACAACAGAGAAGAACCGCAGAATATAATGTCATATAGATATTTTCAATATTATAAAAAAATCAGTAGGCTAATTTCTAATAAAGAGACCAATTTATATGACAGATTTAATGTAGGCTTTTATTCATATGTAAACATTGTGAGATAGTTATAATGGTAATTAAACTAAGTTTTGCTCACTCAGTGTATTTTTGTAGGGCTATTAAGAGATTTTTTTTTTTTTTTACCAATTATCCAAATAATGTTTAATCTTAGAAAGCTATTATTATCAGAGGACACATGAGCATAACGGTTAGCGGATCAATGAATGAGAGGGCAGCGTTACCGGAGTTGCCCATTACACACCTTGTTACAACACAGTAGGGCTATTGCAGACAGAAACAATAATGTACTACATCGATGTTTCCTGTCAGATAGATTTTTGAGCAGACTTTGCTGTTCCGATGAGCATGAACGCTATATGAATGGAGCAGTCACATGGGCCGCGAGCGACTGAGCGGAGCACACACGCGCATAGAGAGGGATAACGCACACACAGAGCGGGATAATACCATACAGTCTATGGATAATACACACACGCATAGAGCGGGATAACACACACGAACACACACACACACACACACACAACACAAGGGAATCCTGAGCGGTGAACTCATTTTTTTTTTGGCAGCTGAATTTCTGTGCATCTCTAATTATTGGCGACATTAGAAATGGATATTATATAATAGCTGCTTTATTGAAAATTTTAGCAATTTAAAAATATAAAAAGGATTTTTTACACGGCACCCCTGCTCTCGACAGACCCCAGTTGGGAAACACTGTTCTAAATAATTCCGCGAGTGGGGCTTGAGGAAGTGACGTCGCCTGCGTCTGCGCAGTGCGACCTGATGCAGCCCCTGAAGCGAGACACAGGAAACAGAAATACTGCAAAATAATAATAATAACGAGACGAAATAACGTTATGACATTTCGTTTCGTCTCGTTTTGGTCAACTAAAATGAAGAGACATTTTAACATAGTTTTTATTTTGTAAGCCACATTTCATCTCATTATTATTCGTCAACGATATCGCATTATACATTTAATTATCGTCATCGTCACATGACCAGCATTTTCGTCTCGTTTCGTTTTCGTCACGTGATAAAGGTTCGTTGACAACTATATTTAGTCATAATTTTCGTTGAGAAAGCAACACTAAGCACCACCACTAAAAATATCAAAACAAACAAAACATTAATTAATTAATAAACAAGAAAAAATCGAAAAATCTTTTTAGAAACAACCAATATACTTAACTTACATCTCAATCATGATTTTCTACTTGCTAGCCGGTTGGGGAGGGGCATTCTCATTCTAGAGACAATTTGATTGGACGGAAATCAGTGTAGTGCAGGATGAGTCATCAATATTTTTGACTCGTTTTCCCAGAAGAAAGATGATGTATATTTTAAAGTGGGCAAAAAAATGGAAATCGTGATTGTCTTTTCTTCTCTTTTGTGATGCAAATATCCGAGTGAAACTCTTCTCAAAGGAGAGAAGGCAGGGCCATGAGGAATAGATTGTTGTTGTTTGCTAATTGCTGTGATCTCATGTGAGTGACAGGTTGTTAGAAGCAAGGAATTATTGTCCGGCCCTCAAGCCAGTGCACACGCCATCAGAAAAAAAGAGAGGGAGGGGAAGTTAATGTTTTTGATTAAAGATTACAGGGGCACATACATTTTTAACAAATAATTATGTGCATGGATAAATAATTTAAACACAAAAAAATAAGAACTGTCAATTTTGATTTCAAAGCGACTTAGCGTGCAACTGCTAAAAGCAAAATTGGTCACCATTTAGGTGTACACTAACATCAAAACAGACAAAGACTAAAAGCCAAATAAGTTGAATTCTGACTGGGTATTTTAATCAACTCTACAGGCCTTCCTCTACTCTAATGTTTGTTTCCTCAACAGCATTCATTTTTTCCATCTTAATGAATATATCATGTTGGCCTCCTTTTCTTCTGCTAGTTCATTATAGGGTCAGCCTCTACCCAAACAGCTCTTTACTTGGAGATCAATGCTCAAATCAATAGATCCATTCTTAAAACGACCACTCATTTAGCCTTACACATCTCAAGGGAAGCGGCTTAAATTAAGACTCCTCATAATCAAATGAATTAGTGGACTTATCTGGCCTAAATCATACAGCAGCCGCAACCACTCCACTGAGTCTGCCATACATGCAAAATGGGCCATTATCATGAACCATTAACACACATTATAGAGCAAAAGCCCTAGAAGTAATCAAGCACTGCAGTGATGTCAGGAAGATCGAAAGCTTCTAGAGGAAAAGATGTCGAGAAGGGCTAAAGGGACCATTTTCTGGAAGGCCAGGGCCACAGGGGCTGCAGTTAATGCTGTTTCATTCTCTTTCTTTCAGCTGGAGCAAGGCTGATGAATGACATGGAGGTGACAAGTTGAACTCTCTCACTTGTCTGCTCGCTCTCGCTCCTCCACCAACTGGTAAAGAGATTCTTCCGCCCCCCTGTATTCAGCTGCTACCACTCCAGCCTTCTCACGCTGTGCTTATTTCCCTTCTCTCACCCTGCCTCCTCAACTGCACCCAAGCCATCGATAAAAACGCAGATGCATTGTGGGAAACGGAGCACGACATCATCTGATTTCGTCTCACAGGAGGCGTGAGATCTAAGTTGTTATGAATCGAGTGCAGAGGATCATTAAAAACACAAAACGCATTTATTTTGTCCTCACTGCTCTTGTTATGCGTGTGTCGGAAGGGTCTTACAGGAGCAGAAGTTCTCCATATATACCCAAGTGGGCTCTTTCCCTCTGGATGCCTAGTTTTCTCCTAATGTCTTCAAACTTGCTGATCTGGTAGAGCTCTGCCGCTGTCTGAAAGTCCTGTTGTTTAAGTCATTGTTTAGGTTTATATAATCTGAGGAAGAAAAAAAAATGCAGATATGCCCAGTCACGTTGCAGAGTCAGAGCTGCATAATGCATGGGCAAATCAGATGCGGGCAGGCTGTGTTAGTAAGCGGCGTTTACTGTATATAAATGAGCGGATCCTGCATATTGAGACATTACATTATGCATGAAGAGGTATATGAATTGTGCATGAAAATGATCCAGAGTCCCGGTGTTAAGTGCTTCTGTTTAAACAAACTGGCTAGTTTGCTGAGCTGATTTTAACTGTGCTTGAGGAGAAACAGGTATTAAATGTGCAATTAACATGCTTGTTCACATTCTCGGGTCACGAGTGCGTGAGGAGAGGAATGTAGATGGAATCCGATGTGTGTCCCAGTGAGTCTATTATGATCACCCATCGCGCAGACTGAATGCTGTTGGTCTCTGCACTCCTCCTTTACTCCTGATATCTGATCAATCTTACAGCTCACACCTCTCGTTGCTCTCTGTTTTACTAAAATTGTGTTATTTACAATCCCCTGTTGTTAAAAATTGTTTAGATGAAACAATTTACAGATTTTGTGAATTGCTAAAACACTAAACCCCAAACTCTGAACCAAATTCTCACTAGCTTAAACCAATTTGTCGAATAAAGCACTCTTTCTGTTAAACCTTAAACACGTTCAGGCAGTTAGGCTCTATTTGCAAATCTCATGCAGTCTTTTTGCAAAACTCTAAACACATTCTCATTCACTTAAACACTTATCACACTGTGATGCATTTGTGCAGCAAAAGGCTAAACACAAGCGGCAAAAGTTAAACACAACTAAAGCACAGTTGTCATCATTTACACACAACGATTCAAAATTATTCACACTTGTTTCTAATGATGAGATCAAACCAACTGTACAAAACATGAGCCAGCTCAGAGTGCACAAGTGGCACAGGTGACAATGATGATACGAACAATAGATGGAAACAACATGAGAAGGAGAGGAGGAAGAGTACATGTAAGAAGTGGAGGATGAGGAGAGAAAGAGTAAGGTTTAGAGACTGCTATCAAGGCTGGATCTGTCAGACCAGAGGGTTTTTTCTCTTTGTCTAGCAAAAAAAAGACAACATTACTTGTGATGTGGACAAAGTCATCAGGCCGGACTCAAGCACAAAGACATAATGCTAAGACAGAATGAATCTCTCATTGACCCAGATTTTACTGTATAATTGCACAACTTACAGTATTTGAGTATACTGTAACAAGCTATTCATTTAGAGTTTTATTTGACATTTTTGGCCTTTGCAGTTGGACTCCATTTCATTTGCACTCAAAATCAACCAGTGCTCTCAAAGCAACAAACACACACAAACACACACACCACACACACAACACACACACACACACACACACACCCACACACACACACACACACACACAGGTTTGTTTTTATGGTTTATGGGGACTCTCCATAGGCGTAAGGGTTTTTATACTGTACAAACCGTATTTTATTGCCCTTCACCAACCCTACCCCTAAACCTACCCTTACAGGAAACTTTCTGCATTTTCAGATTTTCAAAAAACTTCATTCTGAATTATTTATAAGCCTTTTGATTTACAGGGACACTGAAAATGTCCTCATAAATCAGCTTCTCGTTGTAATACCTATGTCAGACCTGTATTTGTGTCCCTAAAACAACCTAAACACGCACACACACACACACCAACACACACACACAAACACACACGAGTCAGTAAAATAAAGACTACGGAGCATTCATTAGACACTACAAAGAAAAATGGAGAACACAGCATCCAGAACATTACAGAAAAAAAGTATATTGTATCGAGTAAACAATTTAGCAATTCTGTAAAAAAGTATAATAATTGCAACTAGGGTGAATATATTGTATAGGCCTACTGTATGTTCTGCAAGAATAGTATTGTGCTGAATATTGTACTGAATGTTTGTATATATTCAGCGCTTTGGATACTGCAAAAATACTGCAGTCCCAAAATACTGCAAAGGCCAAAAAGGTCAAATAAAACTCTAAATGAATAGCATGTTACAGTACACTCAAACACTGTAAGTTGTGCAATTTTAAAATCAGGGTCAATGAGAGATTAATTCTGTCTCAGCATCATGTCTTTGTGCTTGAGTCCGGCCTGAGGACCTTGTCCACAGCACAATCAATGGTGTCTTTTTTGCAAGACAAAGAGAAAAAAACACTCTGGTCTGACAGATCCAGCCTTGATAACGCTCTCTAAACCTTACTCTTTCTCTCTTCATCCTCCACTTCTTACATGTACTCTTCCTACTCTCTTTCTCAGATTGTTTCCATCTATTGTTTGTATCATCATTCAGTCACCTGTGCCACTTGTGCACTCTGAACTGGCTCATATTTTGTACAGTTGGTTTGAGCACATCATTAGAAAAACGTGAACAATTTTGAGTTGTGTTGTAAAAACGAGAGACAACGTTGCTTAGTGGTTTAAACTTTTGCCGCTTGGGTTAGAATTTTGCTGCACAGTGACATAGTGTGATAAGTGTTGAAGGTGGAATGAGAATGTGTTTAGCGTTTTCAAAATGGAGTGCAGAAGATTTGCAACCAAATAGAGCCTAAATGCTGAGACGTGCTTAAGGTTTAGCAGAAGAGGCTTTATTTGACAAATTGGTTTAAGTAGTGAGAATTGGTTCAGAGATTGGGGGTTTAGTGTTTGCAATCCAGAAAATGTATTCAAATTTCTATATTAAGTTTTCTCGATTGTAACCAAACAATTCAGAGAGAAACCATTCACCTTGTCTCCAAAAAACAAAAAACGATAACAAATCTCAAAACTCCCACAACAACTGGGCAAAAATTCAGACTTCGCTCAAATCAAAGAGTTTGTCAAAACTGTTCTTTGTAAGACTCAAACTTTGGATCATGATACACAAACACTGCCAAATACACACACTACTTCCTGCCCATGAGAAAACACATAGGAGATCATTTCAACACATGTTACAAAAACCTCCTTTGGGAATAGGAATCCTTGCGTAGTCAATTGTATGTTCCAGGATGGACATAAAATAGAGGGGTGCAGTCAGTAAAATTAAGCAGTACCTGTAAGAAAGTTTACTTTCATTACATACTGTAAAGACGATCTTACAGGAAAACGAAAACACCCCAAGAGAATAGTTCAAAGACCAAAACAACTGAATATACAGTTAAAACACAGGGAATATGACCGTCAGTCTACTTTACGAGAAAGACTAAATAAATAAATTGACTGAATAAATACATAAAGTCATTCATTCAGCATCATCTGCCAATTTGCATTACAGTATTGGTATTATTCTTATTTGTTATAGCAGTTTCTTAGTTTTCTGACAAAAGACTTCTCTGCCTCTCCTAGACAGCCATCTCTCAGTTCAGCACAAGTACAGTACATGTAAGGACTACTTGGCTACAAAATAAATCCGACAGTAATGAGTGGTGAGGGTGTTTGCCACTGGTTACAGTAGTTGACATGACCGTAGAATTTGAAAGTCTCTTAGCTCACGCTGAAGTACTGCTGCTATGTACTGTAATTATATTGTATGTGTAAGTAGTATTGAAACCCTGCAGATGAGCTGTAGGCAAACTTTCCTCATGGTCAGTCCATGCAGAAGAACATGTTCAACTATAGTGCTTTGTATTTCATCAGGAGGTAATGACCTTTGACCTCATCCCCTTCATGTTTATTTTTCCCTCCAATTCCTCTTTGTCTCCCAGTACCAGGATTCATTTTCCAAAACACATTGTTGTGTCAGCCGTTTTGACTCATGTGTTGTCCACAGGCTTTACTACAATACATTTCCCAATACCAAAGGGGCGTAAGTGCAGTTACGCCCTTTTAGCACCAACTGGCTTAGTATTTTCAGTGTTAAGTCTTTCGGTTTCTAATGAATAACTCCAAAATTATTAAGAATTATCTTGTGTCCTTTTGGCAGTAGAAAGAGCTCATCAAGAGCTACGTAGACCGTTATACTCGATATATACCCGCTATATAGCTAAGAATATATGATATATATATGCCCAATTTCACCCAAAATGTCCACTTTGCCCTCTGGTCTAACCCTCAGATAGTAGTAGTATTTTTTTCAGGAAATGGCCAGACTAGAATAGCAACACAGTAGCGAATAATAAATGAACAAAAATTTAAAAATGAATCCAAAGTTTGAACATTTATGAGTAGGCTAAAATAAACTTTGGATTTATAATTAATTTTTGTTTTGCAATTTTTAACGTTATTGTTCTCTACTGTGTTGCTATTTATTCTAAACTGCCCGTTTCCTGAAGAACATTTTTTAGGGTATTTTAGTAATTTAAATAACCACTGGGGTATCTTAATATGTGATTATGACATTTTATTATAATATTATACTACCCAAATATGTGTTTATTTTCTAATTATCGTTGTAATTGCAGGCGGGTTTAGCCTATATTAGCGTAAGGACATGACATTAGTGTAGCCTGCAAATTAACCCAACATGACACAATTCGTGAGACACAGTGATACATTTTTGACTCTGACCTTACTTTTTGTGAAGCCAGTGGGCATTAATACAGGGAATAATACAGTTCCTTTCAGTCGGTCACTCTCGACGTCACGTCGGATGACCGACGAATTGGGATCTCGCTTAGAGAGACCAATCTACTTCAAGTAACTAAACGAGCCAATACACATTGGCATGCAATCATTGCATCCAGCTGCCGCTGATCACAGCGTGAGTATAAGTAGGCAGCAGATGCAGCATATTCAGCTTTTCGCTTCGGAGCAGAGCGATCACATCGTTCTGCTCCTGACTACTCTACTGAGAGAAGAAGACTGAACGAGTTCAGCGCGCTCTTGGAGAGCTCTTCGTGCTGGCGATACGGCGCTTCAGCGGTGGTGGTTTCCCATGTCGAGTGGGTTGCACACATCAGGCTGCACTATTCCCTGTTTGTGTTGCAGATGGCCATCTCCCCTGTGCGCTTCAGCACGCTAAAAGAGCCTTTTTCCCTAAAAGAGCATTCACGGGCGCGTCTTTTTAAAGACGACGTTGCATGGCAAACTTGACATTACGTCTTTGTAAAGACGATGTGGGTCTTGCTATAGACAAACATATCACCGGGCATTTATGGTGCGTAGTACCTAGGTGGGGATGGTCACGATCGCTGCCTAACAGGCCTGGCAATGTAGAGCTGCGGTGGCGATTTGGGAGAGTTCATCTTTCTCATTGGGAAGAGATAATCTCGAGGTCAAGGGCCAAGCTCCGGTTCTCAAGGGGCGGAGTTCGTATGCCTCGCCTTGATCTAGTTATCTCATGGGCGGAAGCAGGGGGGCTACTTCAGGCAGTAGCGCGGGTGGTCTGAGGCACTCCGCAACCAGTTGAGCTGCCAAAGGAACGTGTTGGGCCCTCTACTAGGAGCGTACCAGCCGTGTCCTTTGGTGCTCCTCCCAGCGACCAGATGTCTATTGCTGCATTGGAGGGTGAGCCAGAGCTTTCTGGAGAGGAAGATTCGGCTGCGCTGCTCTCCTCCGGGACTGTAGCAATGCCTGAATCGGATCCAGAAATAATGGCTATGCTTTACCGGGCCGCCGTAGGGGGAGGGCTCGAGTGAAGACTTTCACCGTATCCCGAGCCCTCAAGGTTGCACGATTAGCTCTCGGGGTGGTCCGCGCTGGTTCTCAACGCCCCGCCTCGGTGCCTTTCTTCCCTGAGGTGCATGAGGAGCTCAACAGGTCGTGGACGGCACTTTTTTACTGCCGGAAACTGATTTGCTGGGTCCTCCTCCCTCACCACCCTCGATGCTGGGGCAGCTAGGGGGTTACAAGGGCCCCCCCGGTGGAGCGGTTGGTTGTGATGCAGTTGTGTCCTAATACCACCTCCAACCGGCAGGGAGAACCGTGCCTCCCATCCCAGGTCTGTAGGTACTCGGCTGGCCAGCGATGCCTCCGCCTTACACGCTACGGCGTGCTTGCAAGTGCACCCAGGCCAAGGCACTGAGGGACTTGCATGAGGGTGGTCACGACCCGGAAGTTCGTAGAGAACTCCGCACCGCGGCGGACCTTGCGCCGCGAGTGACGAAGGTTACGGTGCGGTCTCTGGTTCGTGCGATGTCCACTATGGTGGTCTGGGAGCGCCAATTCTGGCTGTGACTGGATGACATGCGCGAGACGGACAAGACACGACTCTTGAACGCCCCCGTGTCCCAGGCCGGCCTTTTGGCGACACGGTGGAGAATTTGCCCAGCGGTTCTCCACTGACCAAAACAGACTGAGGCCATCAGGTACATCCTACCCCGGCGTGCAGCTGGGCGTTCGCCGAGGGCGGCCCCCTGCCACGCCCGCTCCCTGACGGATCCAGCAAAGTGTGCGTGGGCGGTCGCCGGGCAGGCCGCGCACAGCCTGTCCAGGCCCCTGCCAAACCTGGTGGGAAGCGTAAGTGCAAGAGGCCCTGAGACAGGCAACCCAGAGTGTGAGGGACCTGCTCTTCGGGAGATGGTGAGCTCACCACTCCCTCCCCCGGAGGAGGGCGGGCGGAGAATCTTTTCATCTTTTTACGCCACTCTCCTCTCGGTCGGTGGTACCCAAATACTAGACAAAGAGCAATTCCTCTATTTCTGGCTGGCTCCCCAGAGGGGTTTCTGGGGGGTGGGCCGAATCCAGTGGCGTATCACACTCACCAATCCTGAGCTGCTTCGGCGACGCGGTGTGCGAGCCGGTGGGAGGAAATAGGAGGGACGAAACAAGCGGACTACACACGCATTCACTCGGCTAGACTGCAGGGTCAGAGCTGTAGCAAAGCAACTCTGAGTCCCTGCCTCGGACGGCTTACAGCGCTACGAGCGGGCCGGTCCTGAGTTCTCCTCGCTGACGCCCACTGGCGCGGTACGCCTGTAGTTACAGTGATTGCAATCTTGCGGGGGCGGTGTCTGGGAGCCTGCCGTCTTTCGAGCTACCCAAACCGTACCCGATGGTCCTTCAAAACCGTAAAGGCTTCGGGCTGATGCGATCGAGTCGCGCAGGTCCCCCCAAGTTCAGTGGCATCCGCGTCACAACAGTGAAGGCGGCCGATGCTCCAGTCTTGCGTGCGGAGATCACAGTCCTACTGGCAAAGGACGCGATAGAGCCGGTCCCTCCAGCCGATCTGAAGACGGGGTTTTACAGCTCCTACATCATTGTACCCAAGAAAGGCGGTGGGTTACAACCAATATTATTGGACCTGCGTGTCTTGAACCGGGACCTTCACCGGTTACCGTTCAAGATGTTTTCGCAGGAACGCATCTTCGGGTGCATCAGTCCCAGAGATTGGTTTACAGCGATTGACCTGAAGGACGCTTACTTTTATTTGTCGATCCTTCCGCACCACAGACCACTGCTGTGGTTCGCGTCCGAAGGACGAGAATATCAGTACGAGGTCCTGCCCTCCGGCTGTCCCTGTTGCCCCGTGTCTTCAAGTGATTTGCGGAGTTAACCCTTGTCCCCTGAGAGAAAGCAACAGGGCATTCGCTTCTCATAACGTCGTATCGACGACTGGCTCGTACTCGCTCGTCCCAGTATTATTGTTGTGAACAAGGGAGATTTGCGTTTCTTTCACCCATCAACATGTTGGGCCGTTCGGGTCAACTGGGAAAAAAAGAGCAAAACTCTCCCAGAGCAGAGAGATCTCTTTTCTCCCATATGGAGTTGGACTTGGCTCGAACAGACAGCAACCACCTCACACCGGAAAGTGCTCAGTCGGGTGTTGAAACTGCTTGGAAAATACCTTCAGAGCAGGCGGTGTTTGGTCCCACTGAAAAACAATTCAGAGGATCCTGGGCATATGGCAGCGCTACACAGGTGGACGTCCCGCCACTGGGGCCTGCTCATTTGAGGACCGCTTCAGCACTGGCTCCATGGCCGAGTTCCAAGGTGGGCGTGGAAGCGCGGCACTCACCAGGTCCAGGTTACACCAGCCTGTCACCAAACCTTCACCCCATGGTCAGACCTCACGTTTCTTCGGGCAGGAGTGCCCCTAGAACAGGTCTTCAGGCATGCTGTGGTTCACACGGATGCCTCAACAACCGGCTGGGGGGCCACGTACAACGGGTTTGCATTGTCAGGGGTTTGGACGGGGCCCCAAACTGCACTGGCATGTCAACTGCCTCAGAGTTGCTGGCAGTGCACCTAACCTTGAGCTGTCTCAAAGGGAGCTTATGAGGCAAGCATGTACTAGTCCGGGACAACACGGCGACCGCTGCGTACATCAACCGACAAGGTGGTCTGCGCTCCCGTCGCATGTCGCAACTCGCCCGCCACCTCCTCTTCTGGAGTCAGAAGCATCTGAGGTCGATTCTTGCTGTTCACATTCCTGGGCTGCTCAAACAGGCAGCCGACGAGCTATCTCGAGCTGAGCTCCCGGGAGAATGGCGACTCCATCACCAGACAGTCCAGCTGATTTGGAGCCGATTCGGAGCATAGGTAGACCCTGTTTGGCCTCTCCAAGAACCTCTCACTGCCGTGTCTTCTCCCTGACGATGGGGCACCCACTCGGACCGGACGCAAGATGACGAACGACCGCTGGCGAGCGAGCGGGCGCTTGACGACGCAAGAATATGCATTTCACCGGCGGTGAGCCTTCGAGACGGGAGGAGTGAAGGAGCAAGGTCCGAACTTGGAATGGCCACCATATTGGCTAACTCGGATCTGGTTCCCAGAACTTAGGTGCTTCCTCGCGACAGCACTTCCTTGGCCGATTCCTACTGAAGGAAGGATCTTCGACTCGGAGACGGGGGCAAACCTTGGCAACCGAGTCCAGACCCTCTGGAGCAAACTTCAGTTTGGTCCCTGGACGGGAGCACAGAGGTTCGTAAGTGAAGCCAAGACCTCAAGACACAGCACTGCAGCGGAAGAACAGCACCGATCTCGAGACAGGCCTAAACGTGAAGGGACCCTGTTCGTTGAGATGGGGTTCTTCTCGAACGAGAGACCCCCGAATTGCCCGATCAGAGTCGCTGTCCTTTTTGCAGCAAGGGTTGCGGCAGAAGGTGGGCTCCCTACACCTCAAAGTTTATGTCGCTTTGGAATCAATGCTAACCACGACCCCGTAGAAGGAAGTCGTGGGGGAAGCATGACCTGGTCGTCAGGTTCATTAAGGGGGCGAGAAGGTTAAATCCTCCACGGCCCCCCTCTATAACCTCTTGGGACCTGACTCTAGTGCTCAAAGCACTACAGCAGAGCCCATTTGAGCCTTTTTTCAGGCGGTTGAGCCGAAGTTCCTTCAATGAAGACTTTGCTCCTGCTGGCATTGGCCTCCATCAAGAGGGTAGGGGGACCTGCACGCATTTTCGGTCAAAGATTCGTGCCTAGAGTCCATGCGGAATACGCAGGCTAGTGACAAGGTTCACGCTACTCTTAAGGGATCCAGGGGTGTGAACCTCCAGCGCTGCCCTCGGAGGGGGTAGACCAGCCTAGCTTTGCTACTGTACCTCGTCACCGAGCTATTAGGTGCTACATAGACGGGATGAAAAGGTTCAGGGAGACATCAGAACAAGCTCTTGTCGTCATGGAGGCGGCAGGAAGGTGAAATGCGTCTCTAAAGCAGAGGATGGCATGGATAGTGGATGCCAATCACCCTGCTTAAGGCACAGGGTAGTGCCCTGCCACGTTACGGTTGCGAGAGCCTCAATCAACTAGAAGGGTTGCATCCTCTGGGCGCTGGCTGAGTGGCAGCCTGCTGGCGGGATATCTGTAAGAGTCGGAGCGTGGGCGACCCCTAACACCTTTGAAGATTCTATAGTCTCGTGGTTGGAGCCGGTTATTGCTCCGGGTTCTCGCACTCAAACGGGTAGAAGCACTAGAGGGCCCTGGATTCGGGTCGGCTTGCTGTGAAAACCAATAAGAGAGGTCCATCTGTAGACCCTGTTGAGTTCCTCCGTCCTCTCGGCAGCCAGACGTGGCGGAGCGTTTGGCGCCAGGCCTTCACTCGTTGAATCCTCAAGAACTGGTAGAAGGCTGGGTTCTATATGTAAGGCCTAAGTGGATCCCATGTGTGTAAAGTTCACGGTATAGCCTCAGAGTCCGTGTTTCACTGGCAGACTTCTGCCATTTCCAAGAGGTTTACAATCACCTCCAGTTCTCCATATACACTTAAGCGGATGCTATATGTGTATTTGCTTCCTAAACCTCCTTCGGGAAGGTTGGAGCTCCGTAACGTCCCGGTTCCAAGTAGAACAGGTACGTTTTCCCAGTTTTATCCAGTCTTACTCATTGGGTAGTACCATAGTAGCAGTAGCTGGTCCTCTTATGCAGGCCCTGGCCTACGCCAAAAAGTAGGGGCGCAGGTGGTTTCCACAGGACACTGGAAAGGACGGTAGCTGTGGCCTTTTGGTAGGATCCCAATTCGTCAGGTGCATCCGACATGTACGTCGAGAGTGACCCGACTGAAGGGAACGTCGCAGTTACATGAGGGAGGGAACGGAGACGTCACGTCCCGTCCCCACAGCTCCTGTACCACCGCTGAGCAACCGGGTCACCGGCTCGGCTCCTCAGCGAAAACCTAAATATTTGCTGCATCTGCTGCCTACTTATACTAACGCTGTTATCAGCGGCAGCTGGATGCAATAATCTCATGCCAATGTGCATTGGCTAGTTTAGTTTACACTCAAAGTAGAGTGGTCTCTCTAAGCGAGATCCCAATTAGTCGGTCACCGACGTGACGTCTCCGTTCCATCCTTCAGGGAACGAGGGTTACATACGTAAACCGAGACGTTTTT
>JADLZN010011167.1:68262-231267 GCA_018155175.1 Sinocyclocheilus anophthalmus | reverse complement strand
AAGCTTAGTCAAGATAGACACCATATTTAATTTAACACAGATGAAAGCGCAACTGTAAGGGAGAGATGCACAGTTTGAGTAGGCTACCTCTACTTTGCTGTTACTTGTTTGCTTGCTAAATACTGAAAATAAATCTTTAAAGATGGTATGGTTAGTGAAAATTAGATGTGCTTCAGGACCTTAAAGAGTTAAGCTTAAAATGAAAATTCTATTGTTTATTCACCCTCATGTAATTTCAAGCCTGTTACTTTCTTAATTGAAACACAGAAGTCAAAATTTTTAACAATGTCATGCTCCCAAATGACTACAATCAGTCTAACTACAATTACTACCTTCGGTTTTAGCCTGTTTGTTAAACAAATCAATCTTATGGCTTTAGAAGACTTTGAATGTCAAAATGACTTTTTTGTTATATGAAAAATAGTGGCCAGTACACTCTTCAAAATTTAAAGGGGTCATATGATGTGATTAAAATTTTTCCTTTCTCTTTGGAGTGTTACAAGCTCTTGGTGCATAAAGAAGATCTGTAAAGTTGCAAAGATTAAAGTCTCAAATCCAAAGAGATATTCTTTATAAAAGTTAAGAGTCAGCCACACCTAAAACGGCTCATTCTAACATGCCCCCACATACGTACGTCACTGTGTGGGAAGATTTGCATTACGCCACCCAAATGTTCACGCAAAGAAAGAAGGCTTAACGTTTATTCTCGCTGTAGTATTGTTGTTGCTGTTGCCATGTCGTGAAGGCGCTGTGTGATTCGTTTTGAAAGCGAAAGTACTTTGTTTGGTCTTCCCAAAGAGGACGATATCTGCTTCGTCATGCCTGGAGTTGATCCATGCTGGTCGCTGAGGAAATACATCAACTTTGCGCTGTGGATCACCGGATCGGCTTTCACCGTGGACGAAGCGGAGTCCAGCCCTGGGTCATCACATGTGGTTACCGCAAGCCTCCTTCGTCGAATCCGCTGGTGCCTCTGCTCATTCTAGCACTCCGGCATTCCCACACTAGCCCCACCCGTCCTCTGCTCACTTAGGCCGTTCGCCGCTCACTCTAGGCCGCGTGTTTGACCCTTAGTTCGTTGTGACAGCAACTATTTGTTTGGACTTTCCAAAAATGGCCACGACTAGAAAATCGTGGTTAAGTTTGTATGTACCACACTTTCCGAACCTTCAAAACCCAATAATATTCAGATGTGTGCAGCACATTTATGGAGGACTGTTTACTGATCCTTGTAGAGTAGACTACAATGCCGGCTGTCAGACTGTAAGTAAGTTTTTTTTATTTTTAAAGAGTTTTTATATTTTTTATAGTTAAAGCGAGTTTTGGGCAGTGTAGAGAGGGCTTGTTGTTTGTAATTTCTCCGCCGATCACAAATGCAATCATGGTTTTATGTTTACGCGGCACGATGCAACGCGTAAAAATACAGTATAAGTCATTATATTCAGTAATTATGTCTCCACTGGATGCAGCAAATGCCTGGTTTATAATGTGTTTTCATGTTTTTGAATCGTCGCTCCGGCTTGACAGGGCATCATCACAATATGGTAGGGTCGTAACATTTCCGTCTCACGCTTGAGGTATTTGGCCAGTCATAAAGCACTGGATAGCTGGCCAATCACAACAAACCTCGCTTTTCAGACCGATGAGCTCTGTAAAAATCGACGCGTTTCAGAAGGCAGGGGCATAGAGGAGAACAATAATGTACAGTATGTGAAAATAATGTGTTTTTTGAACCTTAACCGCATAAACACATTTCATTACAAAAATAATGTGGCTTTTACGCAACGTTCATAGACCCCTTTATAATCATGTAATGG
Source organism: Sinocyclocheilus anophthalmus (assembly GCA_018155175.1). Classification (NCBI taxonomy): domain Eukaryota; kingdom Metazoa; phylum Chordata; class Actinopteri; order Cypriniformes; family Cyprinidae; genus Sinocyclocheilus; species Sinocyclocheilus anophthalmus. The sequence continues at coordinate 229,450 of JADLZN010011167.1, read as the reverse complement.
ACTTTGATGATTTGAGTGTAAGTCAATGATTTTGGGTGAACTATTGTAACTATTGTGCCTGCTCTATGTCTAGCCTTTACCCATCATTTCAGCATTCGCAGACAAAGATTCTTAATTGTACATCTTTGATCTCTAGTGTGCATGCAGATATGCATGTCTGTCGCTACTCAAATTTGTATTCTCTGAAATTGTAGTAATGATCAGCTTTCCAAAAATGAGAGATTTAAATAGTGTAATGAATGCAATATTTGATAAACAGCATGCAACTCAGATCACAGAAGGCTGTAATTTGCACTATTTGTAGATCCTTGATTCTCTCTGTATCCGTGGCTCTTGCATAAGTGTCAGTGTTTCATTTGTCCCCGCTGATTGCTTGTTACGTTTTCTCTGACTCACATGAATAATGTAAAATCAGACCATTTTCTGCCCCAGAACCAGTTTGGGCTGCAAGTTTATTTTCTTGTCAAGTGGCTGGAAATATTCCTCCCTCCTGTTTGCAGCTCTAGCAGTTTGTGAATATGATTAACCAAATTGCAGAAATTTCTCAAACATTTCCAGAAAATTGTCACAGATAGAGACACTGGGAGATGAAAATCGCCTGTGTATGACCTTGCGAGAGGCAATCAATGGCCTTTATCTTGCCCAGCACGTTATAAATCCTACCACTGGTGTGGTCAACAGGTCCTTGTAATATATTGACCTGCGGTGCAGCAATTTATCAGTTTGTCTCTGAGGTTAAATAATTTAGTTTTTCAGCTCAGCCCATACTTTCTCTTTGTTCTTCTTCATTCCCAGATTTCCCCTCATCGAAGCTGGCCATGAGTTTTGGCTGGATTGAAGTTGCAGATGTGCATGAATAACAGAAACTCTTCTCTAATTGTAGATCTCATCTGGAGAGGAAACGAGCATTCTTGCCTTTGTGTTTACCTCTGTAATTCTGCTCTTCCTGTGCTGTTGTCTGTGGACGTGGGCCCTGGAGTTATAACTTCTTGAATCAACACAGGAAATCAGCGTATGCATAGTAAAAGAAGCAAATGAAACTGCTTTCATTTACTGCAGCAAACTATGGATTTTTTTTCTGGCTCTCCTAGAGTAAAAACTAGCACCTGAAGGCTTCCTTCTACTTTTTAAATTGGAGTAATTGAATGTAAAAAATACCACAGTGATTCTTCTGTTCTCTTTTTATTTTTGACAGGGGTTGATTTATTGTTGGAGTATGTATACTGTAATAATAAACAAGAGCCTGTGGCCTTCACATGAGACATTTATGGAAGGTGTGATGTGCTCGACGTACCTAGGAAAGAAATCCCCAATGTTTTCCTTCACCTACTTTAAATCAGCAATTGCTTGGGAGCAGTCGTAAGACGAAAATTCAGAGATGCTGTTTACGAGTGTTATGTCCCTTATTCCTGTTCGTCTCTTTCATTACCACTTCTTGAGCAGGACAGTAGCAGCCAATACTTCTTCATGCAAGATATATGCAGGGGGGAATTAACAGGAGATACCAAATACCTGACATAAGAGGATTGAGTGGGCTTGAATAAGAAATACACAGCTAGGACGTGCCAAGGTCTGAGCTAAACCTTGAGCCAAAATTCCCCCTCAACTAAACTCTGCTCCCTGAGATGAAAGACAGAATTGTTCTGATATTCTGATCAAAGCTGGCTATCTCCAAACTCCAAAGGAACACCTGGAAATCTGCAGGAGAAATATGAGCATGCAAAAAAGAACATTGTAATGCATAATGTATTTTAAGTGCTGTTTAGATTTTTATATAAACATCTGCCTAGGGTGTTTATTAATTCATTTATTTATATTGTTTGCCCGCCTCCTCATTTAGTACATTGAGAACTTTTAATCTAAAGCAATTTGATGTCTCGTCTCACTATTTTTTTTTATACGCTTTGTGGTCTGATCTAGATCCATGAGTGCTCAACATTTAAGGATTTTATTTTATTTTTTTGTCAGAAGCAACTTCTACAGTATATTAAACAATTTGTTTAAAAGACAATTTCATTTATACAGATGTAATGCAACCTTTTTATAATAGGGCTTTTTGCCTTTATTTTATAGGACTGTAGAAAGCAGACAGAAAAATAGGTTGAGAAAGGCAGTGTGATCGGGAAATGACCCAAGACGGACCCGTTTTTTTTTTTGTTTTTATTGTTTTTTTTTTTACAAAAGGCAGTGCACAGTAATTTGATTATGGAGTTAACCAGTACTGTTGTTTGATTGACAGTCATGAATAATTATTCTATAAAGGCTTTTCATTTTGTTGACCTGTGTAATTGTGTGCCGGGACTTCACAGTGAAGTGAGCCACAAAGAACGGAATGTTCTAGTTTTTCCACAACCTGTTAACACATCATGTTTTCCCGCTGCCTATTTGACATGCTGACTTTTTGAATGAGTGAGCCAAGCTGCCAATACTGTGTAGATTAGAACAAGCTCACAAAAGAGGCAGAACTCCATTCCTCTATAAATGTCACCATCACACTCCTATTAAATGGGCCTGGTGCTGCTAAAAGCCGACGTAATTGCTGCGCTTTTTTCACACTTTCCCGTCAAGGCCAAAGGGTCTGGCAGAGCCTGTAGATTAGTCTGTGTAACACATAGGCACAAATGATGTGTGAACTGATGTTTGATTGTGTGGATGGAGAGAGGTGTTATTGTCTGAGGTGCTTATCAACACATTTGCTGTGAGGTCTCTGAGTCTCTCCGTAAATATTAGTGCTTTTTAATACCTGGCCTCTGACTCCAGTGAAGCGTGCATTGTTATTAATCCTGCGAATACACTTAATGTCTCCATAATCAGAGAAAGGTAAAAGACGCTAATGCAACAAGTGAATGTTTTTTTTGAAAGAACACACTGTTATGAATGGTGGGCTGTCGAACCACAGGATATTATGTCTGAAAATAAGTCCTGCATTATTGTTTGAAATTTCTCTCCACTTACATACAAGTGCTGCACTTCAGAGTGAAAATGTCCTTAGGGTTTCCTGTTACAAATGTTGTTGCTTGAAACATAGCTTTCAAAGGCATTTGCTTGTTTGTTGACAAACTATGGTCTCGAAAAATGGCTCCCTCAGGCGTTACGGCAGCAGACCGCAAATATCCTTTCTCAGCTCTTAAGGATGATAATCTGTTATACGGGGAGGAAATGTGAATTTCAGCTCCATGTCCTCCCTGAGCCAGTCAACCATGTTATCTTGATGTGGATGCTCACTGATAGACTGGAAATTTTGGCTGTTTGTGTGCAACTCCCTCACAGGGTGGACTACCATGTAAATAATAGATACCCTTGGGTGTGAATCACACACAGATAACCTTCAAGAGACAGTCATGGATCAGCAGCTTCACATTAGCTGATAGGATTAAGGAAAAATTATCTACAGGAGTCTCTTAATAGAAAAGACAATCACTGAGAGAAGAATTGAGATGTGTGTTTGGAGCGAAACAGGAATGACAACGAGCTGGGCCGGTGATTTCACAGCACTCGTGGTCAGTTTTGGATCATGTGACTTTGTTCTCCCACACTGGACTGAAATTAGTTCACACTATTATTTGCTGCTTATTGTATTTTATTTTGAAAAGAGCATTAGGACATAGATTAGAAAACTGCTTTGCTGTCCTCCCATCTGTCCATCGAGAGAACTTTTACTCCAAACAAGCTGTGCTTCTGTCCTCTGTAAACTGGAACCTTGCTGTGCCACACAGCTATGCTTCTCCATTTTCCCCTTTTTGTATGCTAGATTAGCACAACAAATGCTACATTACAGCACTGGTTTTTGACTAAATCACTATGACTGAAAGAACAAAACTGCCATCTTCCTGAAAGCCTGGTATCTTTGGAATATTGTTAATATCCATTTTGCTGGAGAATCACAGAAGTGATTTTTTTTTCTCAAACTGATGTTACAAAGAGTTTATGGAATGCAAAAATACATCTAAACTTTAAAACATTTGGTTTTAAACCAGGAGCACTCCTAATTTGATTGTTTAGAACTCTCGCGGAAAAATTATATGGGATTATTATTACAGCAAAAGTTTGCAAGATTCCACTCTACTTGTGTGTTCATTATATATTTTGGATAATATAAAAATGCTTTCAGCTATACCAATAAGAGAGTAATACTGTCAGCTCTGTTGAACTTCTTTTACTTTTTTAATCCACAGAATTCCCCAGATTTTCCCCAAAAACAACACACAATGTGAAAAGTCTACAGATTCCTTTTGAGCTTGGTTTAAACAATGAAGTCAATTGGTGTAGTTTTGTCACATTGTCTAATCCTAAATTTGATTAGCACTGATTTCATTGATGCTAATAATTACAATTATTATTGTCTTTACAGTATTTGTAAGGTTTAAGTGACCTGTTCTAATATAATATGTTTACCTAATGGTTATTTACGGAAACATAAATCACCCTGTTCCCCATCAAAAAGACAAATCTAGGAATAAAATACCCATGTTGCAAGCAATGGAGGAAATGATTGCAGCTGATGAATGATTACAATGAGCATGAAAATCTTGCTCTCATTACTCAGCCATATATAAGATATACTCGGCAGCATTAACGTGACTTTGGAAGAGGAATTAGAGAGTAATAACTCATAAAACAGTGCAATTAGTACAAGCAGCTGTAACACGGTGACCCCCATTCATCAAAGCAATTGGTCTTGCGTGTTTAAATTGTGAAGCAAATTTTATTTTTTATTTTGGTTATACGGCAAAGTCTGATGGCTTGATTTCGGTAGCATGATAATGGCTGTCACTGAGCTCGTGTGAACTCCTGGGATGGAGCTTGTCCGTGTGGAGCTTCTTTGCTCCCGGGCTCCTCTGAAGGAAAAGGAATAGCAGGCAGTTCCCCGATCAGAGGCTAATCCAGGGTCTGTAGGCAGCTTTATTAAAGAAAGTGTAATTAGCCACCAAGGAAGGTGGGCTAAAGGGGAGACCTGCAATAATTGAAGTCTGTAGAAGATGTTGTATGTGCAACCTGGTGTCCTGTGGTCTTGTAGCATTAGCTCTTAAGGTCACCCAGCCTGGAGGGAAGAGCAGCAAAAGGTTCAAGTGTAGTTTAAATGTAGTATGTGTAGTTTAAATGGCAGTAACAAACCAATCCTGAGATTTCCAGGCATTAGAGCTCAACCCAGAAATGTTATATAATATACTATATATTATTATTACTATTATTTGTGTTGTGGATATCTGCATTATATGGACACATTTCATATTGGGATCAGTGGGCCATCTGTTTGAAAAACTGACAGAGGCTCTTATGCTTCTCCAAGACTCTTTTTATACTCTTAGCAGTAGGCTGGTATCGATTTTCGATACTTTTTATGCAACGACCGAATGCACTCGATACCATCGATATCCAAAACGTCTTGTCGTTCGGTACCAATTTCGATACCTAGGGTTTAACTCTCAATCAGCGTCAGTGAGCCAATCAGCCCTGCAGCACTTGCCGTTGTGTTTTTGACTAAGGCGCCGGGCGCAGTGATCATCCGCGAGAGCGATTCGAAGCGCACGGAGCAGTCTGCTCATTTTGCATGAATGGTCATGCTACAATAACAATAAATAAGATTTATATTCCGATTTTACTCAAACTCCCTTTACACACACCATCGAGTGTTGTATACTTCGCTTGCCGTCTAACCGGCCGGATTACACATTGCTCAGACATTGACCAAATAAATATAACAAACAATAGGTTAAAAAAAATGACAAACTATTTCCATGTCTTTCACCTTTTTTATGTAGGCTACGGAAATCAGGCTTTCTTTCTCCCAGTCTCTCACAGACACGCACGCAGCGCAGACACGCGGAGATGCGAACAGAAACTTCTTATCAGCGCTGCACCGCAAATTTATCAGTAAAATAGTTTCGCAGCTGAAAAGCTACATAACATTTCTCAGTAGCAAGGTTCATGAAGGAGTTTAACTTAAAGATTCGCTATTAGACGCTTTGCTGCTTGAACGCTGCTGAAGACCACAGACGCAGGTATTCACACGCAGCTTAATCTCTCTCTCTCTCCCTCTCTCTAATAACCGCATTAGACTGCATTAATAACTGCGTAAGCCTGCATATCAATGGCTCAAGCCTCTGTTATCAGCTCTAAAATTACGTTTTGGAATTTGCAATGGAAGGTTTATGTAAAATACGTAAAAAACACATAGATTTCAGGACATAAACATGACATATGTCTTGAAATAAATCATCTTAACAATGTATTTGATGTGTGGTTGTGACTCCAGGCCGTTTAAAATTATTAGAGAAATAATGCACTTCCGGTGGTGGTTATGTGGCCACGACTATATGGTTTGGTCTTTCTCAGTTCTCAAACAAATAAAGAACTATTCGATTTTTATTGACTGAACGCAAGCGCTTATTCCGATAGAAAACACTGTATCGGTTTCCACTGATTAAGAAATATTTTTGTTTGCTTGGGTGGTAATATTAGGTATATTATATTAATAGGGAAGGGGGCCCAAAAATTTGTTTTTTCTACGTCACGAAAATAGGTAAATCCGGCCCTGCCATCTAATGTGTGTTTTGGCCATGTAATGTTGTTGAAATTAAATATGTTATTACCTCTGACTCGGAGCAGTGATCATGGAAGAGAGAACACAGCCAGACAGCGCTGGAAGCTGCTAATGCTATCAGTAAATCAGTGGAAAATAAATAGGAATCATGATTCTGTCTGAACTATGCGTTTTAAAACGAACACGCACAGAAGAAAAAAAAAATAGTGTAAATGTAGCCCTTACAGATGTGTAAACTGAGACTATTTGGAACTTTTTAATTAAAACTTTTTGCACGGATTTATTGTGTTGTTACTTGTTCCTTTGTGCCGTGGCCAGGAGATGAGTTCTTTGAGTTTGTATACCTCAACAAGCTGAAAAATAAACCAAGTTTTTTTCTTAGATATGTAATCTTGTTTAACATTGATTCTCAAATTGGTATCGAAAAAGTATCGTTCAGGAACCGGTATCGAAGTCAAGGTATCTGTCCAACTCGGTCCATTACTTTTCCTTCTGTTAGCCATCAGAGGTCACCCTTTCCAATTTCATTGACTCTCGCACTACACACTGTTGCACATCACCCCGGACTACATATCCCATCATTCATTGCACTGATTGCACTCAGCACGGATTGCACACAGCTGTTAACACTGATTTTCAACCCACTGTTTCATATCACTACCCTCACTATTAACACTCACTCTGATCCCGTCCCTCGGCCGCGTATTGTTTAGCGGATATCTCCAATACTAACTCTAACAGAGCCCCTCATTCTTTCTCAAGCCTCAGCCCTCAGCCTCAAGCTCATCATGCAGAGCAAAAATACCGCCTCAGCCTCAGCCTCAGCCTCAGCCTTAGCCTTAGCCTTGTCTGTTTTCTCCGGTTTTTGATCTTCGCCTGGTTTCCTGGATTTCTCCTTTAGTCTTGCCCCTTTTTGATTCTGTCTGCCGATCGTCGACCTGCGCTAGCCCTAGGATTATTCTTGTGTCTTGCCCGCCATATTCCTGGTTGCCACTGTTTGACCCTGCCTGTCTTATGACCACGTCTCCGTCTAATAAAGCTTTGCATATGGATCCGCACGTCTCACGTCTCGTCAGCCCCATTACAGTATCGGTATCGATATCGAAAAAATTTTAACGATACCCAGCCCTACTCAGCAGCCTTGTTGTAGGAAATACCCAGAGTGCCACTAAATTCCGAAATGAAGAGCTATGAAACAAAGGCTTGATTTGCCTTAATCATTATTTGCTCTGGAATGGAAAATCAATGGCCTTTGATGAGAGTGTTTTGCAGTGTGACAATGTGAAATGTGAGATTGGATGTTTAAAACGGCTCCTGTCTTTGTTGTTTTGGAACTCCATTCTTTTAATGTGTGGGAAGTGTTCCATCTATTATGGAGCGCTTGTCTGTCAAGGAAATTAGTTTCCTGGAACTTTGAACGGAGGAGAAAAAAACCTAGAAACCTAGAAATATATATTTTTTCATTCTTCGTTGGAATTGAGCTTTGCACAGGAAGCTTGTCTTATGTAACAGATGGGATAAATGTGTCACTCACTGTCAGTGACAGTCCTCCGAAGTAACATTTGATTAAACCTGCTTTGCCAGTGTGGAGCCCAAATAGAGACAAACTGCTGTGTATGTTCTTATCTGGGCTTAAATTTTAAGAAGTATTGATGTGCTACTTTTGGCTTATTTTTTGAGAGTAAGCTCTTGACTGTTTTTATTTTTATAAAAAAAAACATAATACGCTCAGATCTTTTATTCAGTAAAAATTGTGGTCAGGCTTTGAATATCGACAGTTTGACAAATATTAATTTGAAGACTACAAAGGAGGCTGATGTGAGGTAAATGAAGCTAGTCTCTGGTTTGTCCCCTGTATTTGTGATGCACAGAGCAGCTGTAGTTTGTTCTAATGATGCCAAGCCTGACAGCAATTCCTCCACTTAAATGAACAGTGGTTCACTACAGCAGGAGGTCCCTCTCCAAGATGAAGTCTCCAAGCTGCTCTTCTCTCTTTGTGATTGGATAAGAGATTAAAGATGAATTAGAAGCAGTTTTATTATGGTAGGTTATCTCCAACAAACAGAGAACTTCAGACTTCACAAGGTCAGTCAGATGTCTTATTAAAGGCACTGATTTTTCTTATTCTTGTCACATCGCTTGGTATTAAGGTAAAAACAAACAATGAATTAAAATACATTTGTGTCTCTCTCTCTCCTCCCCGAGACACTGCATGCCCTTGTCATCTGCTTGTTGATGCCACTTTATTTATTTATATATTTTGGAATATAAAAGTGTAATTTTGAGAGAATTACATATAATAACCCATATGGTGGTGAGAAGAATTGTGTCAGTTGCAGTTCTTGAGAGTGAAGCAGTGGCTTATCTCTGAGGGAATGGGCCCATCAATCACAGCACAATGATTTTTCTTTCATTTTACCTGTAATGGGCCTGTTTCCTCCAGTGCCTTCTGGATAGCATTTAGTGATGGAACACTTAAGTGCAATAGACCCAACACTGTGTACGCAGACGGGGTGGCTAGATTGAAAAGTTACGCTGAAACCTGGTCACCTCAGACTACATCTTCTGCTCTTGAATGTAAACGCACATACACAAATTTATCTTGTCTTGGTTCAGGAGCGAGGAGACATATTTGAATATGAATACTTAACATTATTAATGCTCCGAAGAGGACGAGTAATTCATACATCTGATGTGATTGAGGTACTGTACATAATTATGAAGGGTGTTGAAGCGTGTAACATTTTGGAGCTCTTGAGCATTGATTAACAAGCCAGTATTTAGTGTGACACACACTGTGGCTGTGTTTTAAAATCTAGTGAGTTGACTATCTAGACAGCATGTTTGTGCATTTTAGGTGATTCAGATGTGCCTGCTCCCTAGGTTATGAAACCCAGTCTCAGTGCATTTTCTCCACATTATAAACACGATAGGCCTTGTGTTACAGTTTAACCACTGACCGGTGTAAAACCAATGTCAAATTATTTAAATGTTTTAATCCATAATAAAATGTCCTCTGCCAAGTAGGCTGTTTTGATCCTTCCGCCAACCACAAATTCAGAATAACATCACAGACTGAAAAACTGAAAAGTAGGTTTTTACCTTACTTTGACCTCTTTACTTGGCTTGAAAGGTACAAAAAAAAATCTAAATTTTAAATTTGGTTAATTTGTGGCATATTTAATTCTACTAAAGTGATTTATTGAGGCTATATTTGGAATCCAGCAGTGTTTGAGGGTTCAGTGTAAGGCTGTGTGTAATTTACGTTGATGGATAAACTGGCTCTCTTGAGACTGTGCTGAAGTGCTCACAGTGTGGCTCCAGAATGAGAGAAAGTGGGAACGGCTGATGTGTGCAGGGCAGGTGCATGTCATCTATGACTGCTCGTACCACAGGCATTCATACTGTGCAGCGATGCCCTGCTCCATCTGGACAGTTCACAAACACACACACACAAACACTTGCTCACATATTAATGTGCACATGCAAATATCCACCTACACGCACATAAATAAGAGCAGCCCACTCGCATCATGTTCAAACAAAACAGGTTTACCCAACTAAATTACAATGAATTTAGATTTAAGTTTTCAAGCTTCAAAAAGGCATAACTAACTTACAAGGTTTATATAGCTTTTGTGCCAAGTCATACGATAGTTTGCCAAAATTGTCATTTTTACAAAATAACATCTTGATATTCGCACTAATTCTCCTTGAACTATTCATGAGAGAAATGTTAATGTTCCTAAACAATGAACAGTTATTTTGCATCCTATTTCAATGAATCGTTTCAATCACTTCACAAAACTGTTCAACTACATTTATAAATCTCACTAACAAAATGTTCTGTGAATATTGACATGAATTTTGATCTGTTCTGCACACTGTATGAAGTATGAATATTGTACACATGCATGGACCACTTTTATGATGTTTTCATTACATGGAAACTAGTGCAAGTTTAGCTTTCACATCATACTAAATTACTAAAGTCATACAGATTTGAACAGGCATGAGGGTGAGCAAATGGCATTGTTTTCATTTTTGGTTGAACTGTTCCTTTAAACAATTTTGTTTGGCTCTTATCCAGGTCTGCGTGTGTATTTGTGAGATTAATGTTTCAGAGTCATTGCAAGATGTCATTGATTGTTCTGTGTGTTCTGTGGTTGTTCTGTCTGTTGACATTAGACAGTTCACCACCGGATGGTGGAATGTATATTTGTATCAGCAAAGGAAATATTGGTTTGTGTTTATACATCTTGTAGCATCTTATATTTTGGCATCTGTACACTGATACGGTCTCTTTTTCCTTTTTACACATGACAAGGCAAGAGCTTGCAAGTTGCTGAATTAAATGCAGGTTTTAGACATATTGGCAGGGGAGAGAATAGAGGAAGTGCTGTTTTATCAGTTAGTCTTTGGCTGTTTATACCTCTCTTTGAATATTACATATGATTCAGTGAGAGCAGGGTTTGCCAATCAACTGTACCCTAAAGACTAATGGAAGGTTAAGGTGTGTTTAATTTATGGTATACATAGGGTAGGATATAGAAAATTATTGGTTATTTACTCCATTTTGCTTCCTTTATAAATCTCAACATGTCTTATAGTCAACAGATTTAATTTATTTCCTTGACATGGTGAATAATGATTATTATTTTGAGGCTTTCAAGTTGACTTTGGTCTCTGAGTCATTAGCGTGGTAAGAGGTAGCTTGACAGTTTCTTACTCTGAGGTTGTGGTTTCAAGACAGATGCAAATTTGTTGTGTTTGGAGGATGTGAAATAATTGTAAATGTGCATGTTTTCTCTCCAGCTCAAGTGTTGAACAAATGCCTGACTGGTTTTGTGTATATTGTTGAAGCGTGCACTTGTGATTTGGTCAGTGTTTCACCTAAGAGATAGTTACAACGCATGACTGTGCACACGTCTTATGAAACAAGGCAAATATCACTAATTTTTATTATTCAAGCTATATCTATGGACCAGAATATCATAGGCTTTCTTCATACTGCACACAAATCACAATTGGTTTTTAAAATCTGGTCTACAGGACTGACTGTTCCACACTGTCATTTTGCAAAATAATGAAATCTGATCCAATTGTCCAGACAATATAGTCAATATTAAATGTATCTGTAATAGTAATGTACGTGCCAGCATGATACCAGGAGACTTTCTCACACAGCAGCTGAGAGTAGCTGTCAGTGTGGAAAGAGAGGATGGGAAACTGGAAATTTTGCCTCTGCTCATGTCTATCATGACATCTTGCCAATGTTGTGAGAGGTGTTTTACACATTCATGCATATATTGTGTTCAAAACTGTTGACTTCTTCAGTAACTCAATTATTCACTACACTGTAAACTTTACATAGATTGCTGTATGAGAAAAGAGTGAGCGAAAAGGAGTGTATTTGGACACAACTCCAGACATTATGTTCCACAATTTTTAATAGAACTATTTACTAAAGAGACAGGAAAAAAGGCTCATGAGATCATAAGCCAAATGATGTTTACTGTCTAGGCTGCATTGTTTTGTGTTCAAAGAGAATTAAGTCCGCTGACTTGGCACTGTGTGTTTAAAATATTTAGACCACCTGGAGAGTTCGTTGTCACCCTTATAAGTGTGCAAACGCTGTCCAAAAAATTGTTTGAGTGCAAAAAAAAGTGTCTTCTGATTGATAAGCAGACAGAGGGAGGCTGGGTGGTGTGAAGAACCTGTGTCTGTGGGCAGATTGACTGTGTCATTACCGCCTCGATTATGATCCCTGCCTTAATGCTGGGATTGGGTCGGTAACAGCCTCATCTCTTGCCCTGATCTGATTCTGAGACACCTGCTGGTCTGGGTCAACAAGCAGAGACTTTGCTTCTCATGCTACCTTGGTAACTTTTTACTCCCTTTCATATCTTGCTGAATTCTAGTGTTGGATATTATTCCTGGTAGATGAGATGGAATCAACTAAATTATTGGCTTGATGGTTTCAGGGAGGCTATTGTAGTCTGATACAAGCAAATGCAAGATCACATGGTTCATTAACACCACAACGCAATTATAAGAACTGTGCAATGTCGGCTGTAAATGACCAAGAAGAATACAATTTTGTTCACTTGGAGTTTTTGGGGGGCAGTTTAATTTGTTTGGGACCAATAACAATAACCCTTTTTAATAATAATAAACAATAAAAAGGGTTATTGTTATTGGTCCCAAGAATTTTTTAAATTCTTTTCTAAAGGCATGATCAATCGTTTGACTTAGGTGTAGTTAGTAGAGAGATATTGACAGACACACAGACTCATGTACAATAATTCACACAGGCTTAATCTCGCACTCTCTCTAATAATTGCATTAGTGTGCATACCAATGACAGTTATTATTATTAGTTCTAAAATATCATTTTGGAATTGGCAACAGAGTCTTTGGATGAGATGCATAAGAAAGTAGTTCTACACAAAAGAGTGTTTTATGGACAAAAACTGGATGAATATCTTGAAATAAAACATCTGAACAATGACTTTAAGTGTGGTAACTGTGGTATAAATGGAATAATTGACTCTGCACGTGGTCACATCACCACCTTTCAATAATTCAACTGCCCATCATCAGTTATTTCGCTTATGAAAAAGTGAGACATTCATCTCCCCCCCCCTAGATGCTTTGTTTGATGTGTTTCAGTGTATGTAATTTATGGCCTGCATGTCTGGAGTGAGTGAAGGTTTTTTTTTAAATGTTGCATCCCTGTTCGATGTACATCAGAGTCGGGTAACATGGGCATCTATAACATGAGTCTCATATCTTAATTGAGAAAGGAAAATTTAAGCACCTCCGAGAAGTAATAATCTGGCCAAGCTGTGTAGTATTTAGCTTAGTAATCCTGAGGATTGAGTTTATAACCTTTTTATATTTACCACTGCTTAATTTTCTTTCCATCAGTTGACCAGAAGGTGACCGGGGTGAAAAGGGCCAACGTTTCCCCCTCTCAAAGTTATCAAGATATTTGGGTTTTCGTGTGGTGTTTGGGGTAAGTTTTGCTCAGGGTCTTGTGAAAATCGTTTTAGGTGTTTATGGGATTGATCCTAATTCTGTTGTTTAAATATATGGATGCAAGGGCTTATTTTTGATTTGTAAACATTGGGGTGGTTAGAATTTTGAACTAGTTTTAAAAAAAAACTTACAAACCAGAGTCCGCAGTCATGCTCACGAGATCATAATGTTTATTATTGTTTGTTGGTTGTTTATGCTTAAATAATTATTTTGTGAAATGGAGTGTTGTGCTATCATCGATGCAAGAAAGATTGGTAAGATAACCTAACTGCAATAAAAGTACATCAATGGTTTAACCATTACTTGGTTTACAGCGGGATATCTGCTATATATCTATATATAGTATTTAGATATATATATAGCTATTAAGAAATACAGGGGCGTTGCTAGTGGGGGGAAAAGGGTGACAGAGTGCATAGGGCCCAGAATTCTGGGGGGCCCGCGATCGCATACCCTACTGGCCATCGGGAACACCGGGACATTCCATTCAGTGGGCCCGGATCGCCGAAATGAGGGAGAGCGGACTCCCCAATATTAGTGCTGGTGTTTTGAAATTACAGCACATGCAAACCGCATAAGCAGAAATACGTCTGACGGTTTGAAGGCGGCGCTGGAACCCGATTCATGCCGCCAGCCGTGCGCGTCAAGCAAGAGCGGATCAGGTCCGTACCGCCCAGTGGCTGACAGCACGTTTGCCGCGCTTCTCTCTTGTCTGCCAAAGCGCGATTTATAAGCGGATAACACCGCACGTCACTTGATCCATTCAGAGATGTACACAGAATGTTAGTACATTCGGTAGATGAATAGAACATTAAAGGGTTCAAGTGATGCTGTCTTTAAACACCACGACATTAGAATAATGGAAAACACCAAGTAGGCTTGTCCCAATTCAGCACACTACATTATTGTAACGTTGAAGTTATTTAAGGGGTCGATATTGATGGTGGGCTAAAAAGAACATTATTGTGTGTATTTGGTATAATTAAATGTGTTTATGCGGTTTAAAGTAAAAAAAACATATTATTTTCCACATACTTTACATTATTGTTTCTCTTCTATGCCCTGCCTTTCTGAAATGCGTAGATTTTAAAAAGCTCATCGTTCTGAAAAGCAGGGTGTGCTGTGATTGGCCAGCTATTCAGGTGCTTGTGGTTGATTGGTGCCGCATGAACCTCAGCATTGTAGACGGAAATGTTAACGCTTCTTACGTCATAATTGTGATGCCTTGTCCGGAGGCTGACGAGACAAAAAACATTAAAAAAAACATTATAGAACTAGGCATTGTGTTTCATATCCAGTGGGGGACCTAATATACGGATTATAATGACTTTTAGGGTCTTTTTATTCTTTGCGTCGCATGGGGCCACGTAAACATAAAACCATTTCTGGGCATTTTTGCTCGGAAAGTCCAAACAACAACCGCTACTCTAACATTGCTCGAAACACCATCAGGAGTCGTCGCGTTTGAATCATCAGTGGCAAATTCATTAAATATAAAAAAAATGTACTTACAGTCTGTGAGTCTGTGTTTCATCTCACAAATTATTTCAAACCTGTATGAATTTCTTCTGTGGAACATAATTTGAGAAATTCAAGAAATGTTTGTCCATACAGTAGAGATCAAGGGTAACCATAATGGTTTGGTAACATTCTACAAAATCTTCTTTTGTGTTCAACATAAGAAAGCAAGTCAGGTTTGGAACGACATGAGGGTGAGAAAAATCATGACAGAATTGTATTAGCATGTAACTTTCCGAGCATCAGGGTTCAAATCAAAGGCTTTACTGTCCAGTGTATTTTATATGTTACAAAAGTATTAAAGTTTGTTGCATTTGCCGTGAATTCAGTAATATCTGTCATTATTTGTTTCTGTCCTGTTTTATTTATTTATTTACTCCAACTGAAGGCCCTATGACCCATCAAAACATTCAAGGGGGAATTTATAGGCCGGATGGGCTCGAATTGTCCTGGGCCAAATTTTAACTCCAATCCAGCCCCCACCCCTGAAAGTTATTTTACATTTTACGATCGCAACTCATACCCCATACCCCCCCACTGAACGTGATTTTGAGGGGGGCCCATAGCAAATTTAGTGCACAGGGCCCAGAATTCCTAGCGATGAAACGTGCCCTTCTGTATGATCTATATATATCCTGGGGAGATTGGGGAGTTCCCCCTCCCGTCATCACATTCCATTCCGCGTGTCCCCTGTCTTAAATCCGCGTTCCGTGGGGGGGTTCCCCTCGGTAGAAATCGCAATTGTTTCCCCCTTGGGGGCCCCCCTCCATCGTCAGACCCTTAGAATCGTCCTAACCCCCCCCCCCTTTACGGCACCCCTGGCTTGAAATGTTATCACACTTTGAGCACGCTGGTGTACGCACACACAGAGTATACTGTGATTCGCGCGCCACTCATGAACTGCGCTTCAGTCATATTTTGCTGATAACTGTTCCGTTCGGTTCGTAAGTAAAGTTACGCTGATAAAGGCTTTTTTTAAATATGAATTAATAGCCTGATTCTAGGTTTCCATTAACCATGATATAAATATTGGGGGGGGGTTGTACTTGCTAGTTTTGGTTATTGAACTACGCCCCTGTGATAGGATATGTGCATATATGTGCTGTTAGAACAATATAATGTTACACTCAATGCCTGCATTATTAAAGTCAGTGCTGAAGCTCTGGAAGAGTAAAACTTTGAAAACTGTTAAAGGTTGAAGTGCTCACTTGACCTCCGCATCTGCTTCCTTGGCAGATGATAGACAACTGTGAACAACGAACATTTTAAAATTGATTAGACCTTGTGAAGTATCTCAAGATGAAATCTGAATCTTTTTCCAGTAAATTGGTGGAAAATGCAATCAGGCTATGATTAGATGGCTTATGTGAATTCTGAACAAAGAAATAGCACTCTGCAACTTCTCATCTGACATATTAGATGAATGTGAGTAAAAAGAGCAAATGCAGGATTGAAGACAAAGGGAATTCGAATTAGAGTGTTCCAATTACCCTTTCTCTAATTTTATGCACTGTGATGCGTGTCTTTAAAGATTATTTCTTAAATGACTTTCACAGACAGACAAATGTACAAGACATAGTATTAGAATGTTTAGGCTACTTGTCAGAAGCTCTTTATTCTCAGTGAAAGTTCATTCATTTTAAGGATGGTAACCCTGGTACTGCTCAAGAGCACAGTGTTAATAAAGCTGTTCAGTGTGCAATGGCCTTTACTCTTTATGCCTTGGATCACTACTAATTAGGATTATATCTTGACGTTGTTGGCAAACTTATCCTTAACCACAGGCTTCCACCAATATTTCCTTTTGAAATTGCTAATTTAGACCGATTTTTGACCATTTCATCTTAATGTGTCAAACACCCAGACAGTTTCATACAGATCAAATGTAGACTCCATCCCACTATAGACTTGCAGATTTTTCAAATCCAGACTTTCCCGTGGAAATTAAAAGAGTGCTATCACCACTACCACTTCATTGCAGAAATGACCATTTTACTTGGGCTACAATAAAATTTGACAGATTCATTCTTTGCATAATATTTTTAAACTCACCTTTACTGTCTTTGCTTTTTAATAGATCTACCCTTAAAGCAACTGCATGTTTATTTAATGTATTTTTGTGACTTTCGAATCCCCTACAGTTAAGTGAGTGGAATTCACAGTCATAAATATATCACTGTCATAATTACAGTAGACATGTGCATTTGTTGACAAATTATTTCAAAAGTTAAGAACCATGTTGACTTATAAGGTGAGCACTATTACAACCACACCAAAAAGAACAGCATAGGGAGGACAGAAATGTTTAGTTCTGTTAAAAATACTGGAGAAAACAAAAAAAGTTTTCACATATACTTTGTGTGCTAATCGTTTAAAGTGCAGTGTTTGTGTGTAATCAAATTACACAATAGACCACATTACTCATATACATTTGAAAGTATAGACTATGACAATCTGGCAGACATAGGTTTTCAAGGTTGCAAACTTTCAAAGCATACCTGCCATGAGATTTATTTATTTGCATGCTATCCTTAGATGGGACTGTTAGATGACTTTTGACATCCCGGACAAACTACAAAACTGTGTGAGGTACAGATGACATGATAATGTTAGAAAAGAGCCATGTATGTATGTTTACAGCTGTAAAAAGCATGAAATTTAGTGATAGGAGAGTAGCATGCTAAGCTAACATAACCTTGGTTGAAATCGTATTCCGGGGATGGACACGCCCAATAGCCCTCTCCCCACGGCCAGCCGCTAGCTCTTGTTTTAAATACAGTAAATTAACTTCTGATTCATCTTTTAACCAAAGAGAGTTATTTTTATCTGTAATTTTATATTTTACCATAAAACAACAGTTCAATGAGGCAACACTGCTTGTGTTCAGTATGTATTCAAATAATAAAAAAATGTGCTTTTTCTGTGCTTTTTCTGACAGGGAGACATGGGAGAGGAGGGGCCAAAAGGTGACCCTGGAGAGAAGGTCAGCCTACACTTATATACAAATTTAAAAGAGAATAACATGATTAACTGTAACATAATTAAATGGTATGTCAGTGTGCACTATGATATTGTGAAATTGCTACTCATAGGACATCATTTCTGCACTGTGGACTGTGAAAATATATTTATTTAAATTATATAATTATAATTATTAAAACTATATTATTAAATAAAAAGCAGAATAATTATTATTATTAATATCATTACGTAATTTCACTGTAAAAAATTGGCAGCTACGGCTGCCAAACAAAAAACGTAAAATTAAAGTAAAATATCTTAATTGAAATAAAGTGCAAAAACAATAATTTTACAGAAATTTGCATTAAAGGTTTTACAGAAAAAAAAGTGTTATTTTACAGATTTTTCCTGGGTTCAATTATGATATTTTACTTTAATTTTACGGTTTTTGTTTGGCAGCTGTAGCTGCCAGTCATTTACTATTTTTACGGGACTTTTTTAATTTTTTGCGGGACGTACGGGACAAAATACAAAGTCTGTATAAATGCCATATAAAATTAAAATTTTACATTTCAGTTTTTTTAAGAAATACAGCACAATTACATTTCAAATACTGTACTGATGAAGAACATTGAACAGTTTAATCAAAATGTTGAATTAAGGGTGTATTCACACCAGGAAAGTCCGCTAGTTCACTTGCTTTGGTCCGGACCAAATACAATGTTGATTTTTTTAGTTTGGTGCGGTTCGCTTTCACACTGCCCTTTTTGCAAGTGAACCAGAAATTCTAAACAAAACCACACGTGTGCTAAGGTCATCCATTCATTGGACATAAATTCTCAAGTAGGGAAAAACAGGAAGTGCAAAAACAGGCTAATCATGGAGATCTTTCATAGTGCAATTTTTATTATTTTACTGATTTGGTGTTATCAGATACTAACGCAATATGAAGAAACTTATGAGCATCATATGAGAATGTCAGACGATGTTGAAATTACGATTTGCCGAAAATAGAATCTATAGATATAAAATACTTAAAGCACATCACAATGCTAGTTTAAACATTTAACCTACATAAATGTGCGCTGTTAGGCGCATATCCAATCGTTTGTGTGGAGAGTGGAAGCTGAAGCGCGCTTCAAGACATCAGTGGAAACAAATTAAATACACCATAATTTTTGCTCATAAAGGTATAGGTAATAAAGGTAAAGGTAATAATACATAATTCGGAACTGTGAAAGGTCTATTTTTATTTGTGTGCACTCACAATATCAAGAAAACTTTGTGCTTTTGTAAAATAAAGAAAACAAACGTGATGTGCTTTCTGCCGTCTCGTCTTGAACAGGAGCGCTTCACAAAAATGATCCGAAACTCAGTGAATATTTTCCTTACAGACATGATGAATATACAGTGGGTACGGAAAGTATTAAATAAATTTTTCACTCTTTGTTATATTGCAGCCATTTGCTAAATCATTTAAGTTAATTTTTTTCCTCATATTAATGTACACACAGCCCCATATTGACAGAAAAACACAGAATCGTTGACATTTTGGCAGATTATTAAAAAAGAAAAACTGAAATATTACATGGTCCTAAGTATTCAGACCCTTGCTGTGACACTCATATATTTAACTAAGGTGCTGTCCATTTCTTCTGATCATACTTGAGATGGTTCTACACATTCATTTGAATCCAGCTGTGTTTGATAATACTGATTGAACTTGATTAGGAAAGCCACACACCTGACCTAAGACCTTACAGCTCACAGTGCATGACAGAGCAAATGAGAATCATGAGGTCAAAGGAACTGCTGAAGAGCTCAGAGACAGAATTGTGGCAAGGCACAGGTCTGGCAAAGGTTACAAAAAAATTTCTGCTGCAACTTAAGGTTCCTAAGAGCACAGTGACCTCCATAATCCTTAAATGGAAGACGTTTGGGACGACCAGAAACCTTCCTAAAGCTGGCCGTCCGGCCAAACTGAACTATCGGGGGAGAAAAGCCTTAGTGAGAGAGGTAAAGAAGAACCCAAAGATCACTGTGGCTGCGCTCCAGAGATGCAGTCGGGAGATGGGAGAAAGTTCGAGAAAGTTGAAAGTCAACCATCACTGCAGCCCTCCAACAGTCGGGGCTTTATGGCAGAGTGGCACGACGGAAGCCTCTCCTCAGTGCAAGAAACATGAAAGCCCGCATGGAGTTTGCTTAAAAAACACCTGAAGGACTCCAAGAATGGTGAGAAATAAGATTCTCTGGTCTAATGAGACAAAGATAGAACTTTTTGGCCTTAATTCTAAGGGGTATGTGTGGAGAAAACTAGGTACTGCTCATCACCTGTCCAATACAGTACCAACAGTGAAGCATGGAGGTGGCAGCATCATGCAGTGGGGGTGTTTTCAGCTGCAGGGACAGAACGACTAGTTGCAATCGAGGGAAAGATGAATCCAAAGTACAGGGATATCCTGGACGAAAAAACCTTCTCCAGAGTGCTCAGGAACTCAGACTGGGCCGAAGGATTACCTTCCAACAAGACAATAACCCTAAGCACACAGCTAAAATAACAAAGGAGTGGCTTCACAACAACTCTGTGACTGTTCTTGAATGGCCCAGACAGAGCCCTGACTTAAACCCAATAGAGCATCTCTGGAGAGACCTAAAAATGGCGGTCCACCAACGTTTACCATCCAACCTAACAGAACTGGAAGGATCTGCAAGGAGGAATGGCAGAGGATCCCCAAATCCAGGTTTGAAAAACTTGTTGCATCTTTCCCAAAAAGTCTCGTGGCTGTATTAGATCAAAAGGGTGTTTCTACTAAATGCTGAGCAAAGGGTCTGAATACTTAGACCATGTGATATTTCAGGTTTTATTTTTTAATAAATCTGCAAAATGTCAACAATTCTGTGTTTTTCTTCAATATGGGGTGCTGTGTGTACATAAATGAGGAAAAAAATGAATTAAATGATTTTAGCAAATGGTTGCAATATAACAAAGAGTGAAAAATTTAAGGGGGTCTGAATACTTTCCGTACCCACTGTATAAAAAAGCTTTAAATGATCTGCCTAAACCAAATAATTCAAATCCAAAACAAAAACTCTTTTATTATGTAATCCGTAAAGATGCATTTATTTCTAAAGGCGCGTCCAATGATGAGATGGCAAGTAAGAACCATCAACTTCATCTTTGCGACACTGACACATAAAACACTAGTTTATTAATAAATAATAAAAATATCTCCTTACTTTTTTCCCCTAACATAGTCATGGTAATTTTTGCGGCAAGCTTTAGACTATATAGCGCGCTCACGTCACGTTGCTGTGTGCCATGGTCACGAAAACTCATCATTTGCATCTGTTTTTAAGCACTGTGGTTTAAAAACAAGTGATTTAAGCCATTGGAACACAAATAACAGCACTATATGCAGTCTGTTTCTGAGCGTGATTTCTGCAATTGGGTCGGATCGAGGTCGGGTCATATTCACACCTTAAACGAACCGTACCAGAGTTCATTTGGAAGCAGACCGAGACCACCTCTTCAGCTGGGTCTCGGTACGGTTGTTTGGTCCGCACCCGAGTGCGCTTGTTGTATTCACACCTGCCAAAAAGGTCCGCACCAAGAGGGGAAATGAACTTGAGTTCGATTCAATCGAACCAAACAAGACAGGTGTGAATACACCCTAAATATATTCAACTTAAAGGAAAAGTTCACTTCCAGAATGAATATTTCCTGATAACAGCACTGTAGCTTCGCAGGCAGGTTTCGTGAAGCATCTTGGAGACGTTGCCACAGTTCTTCTGGATTTAGTTTGTCTCAGTTTGTTCTGTTTCTTCATGTCGTTCCAGACAGACTGGATGATGATCAGATCAGCTGATCACCTGCTGTCAGAGAAAAATCTCACTGGATTATTACAATTAATGGCAAAATGAATGTTTGGACATGTAAACTGATATTTTCTACTGACACATTACAGCAAAAGATGGAAATAACTGACTTAAAACCATTTTTTAACTGCTGAAAATACTAGTGTTCTAATAATTTTGGGCACCACTGTAGCTCTGATAATATATGTAGACAAACATATGTATTTTAATTCTGAATTCTAGCTATATTAGTGTAAAAATAAGTAAAACCAAAACATACAACAAAAGGTCCATGACTCTGCTCCATAAGTGACAGACACAGCAGATAAAGAGCAGTCCTCCTCCAAATTGCCAGTAATCAGCTGGATAAGCTGGGGGTAAAAAAAGAAAAAAAGATTGTGAGAAGACACCTGTTTTATCTGGGATTAAAACTAACTAAAAACATGGAAGAAAAATACTGTGAACATTCCTTTAAAAATAAATGAATGTTAGTATGTCTTAATGTTAGACATGAATACTCACTTCCTCTGAAGATCATGTGGTAGAAGATTTTCTTTCCCAAAACTTCTGGATCATGAGGGGGAAGCACACACACAAACAAATTAATATCAATTTGTTTAATAAAACACTATCTACTTACTGACAGAGACATGGGCTTGCAAACATGTACTCACCAGCTCCATACAAAATCTTCACAGCTGATCCAAAATCCTGGTTTACATACAGTATTCTTCTCCAAGGAATCCAAGGATCATGCCTTCAGGTCCCCTCTGTCAAATGAGTTTACATGACAGTGTTCTCAGATTACTCATTTCAAAGTTCCTTCACTTTTTGAGTTTGATCTTAAAACTAGCTGACAGTATGGGTGGGCGATATGACCATATTATTTCACGATATGGGCATTTTATTTCACAATAACAGTATATCACAATATAGATATTTTTGTTATTTTATTAAACATAAGATCAAAGTAGGCAATTACAAACAATAGGACTAATGCAATAGAACAAAGGTAAGTTAAATACATTTTGTGATTTTCTCTTTAGTATTTTGTTGTTTGATTAAAATTATGACCGACTGCAGGTAACGTTAGGCTAAATTATACTGCTGTCACTTTAAGAACAAAATGCACAGATCCAGTATATACTGACACGTCACCGGGTTTCCACCTAAATGTTAATCTTGACTCCAAACATTAGCTACTGTGTTTAAGTCAAGTGAATTTTGAGATGACTGTCTGTATTTGACCATTCAAGTGTGGCCTTGTGTCCATTGTTCTTCACTCATTTCATCACCACGCTTATCCTGCTATTTTTTCCTCATTCATGCACATTCTTTATAAGTAGTACTGTGCTATGAGTTTATATACTGCGCTTCATATCATCGCCACAACATGGTCATATATTGCCCAGCCGCAGCTAACAGTATTAGCTCATACTAACAAAACACAGTAACGCACACTAGTAGGACATTGAGATATGTAATCGCGATTAGCATCTCACTTCAATGCACTTTATCTTGATGTAACTATAGAACACTTACTTACCTTTTGCAGTTTGCATGTCTGTTAGCTGCTGGTAGAAGTCTGTGTCCATATTCGCGTTTATTTGTTCTCTATCGTTATCGCACAACCCAAACTTGCTCAAAATATGAATTAAACAGTCAAACGTAAACTAATCCATGTAAAAGCCCTTACTAGTGAACCGACCGAAGCAGACTTCAGATGCCGATCAGCGGCACACACTGCAACAGTGTATTTTCAAATTTAACCGGGAAAACGGTGCTCACTAGCCATTGGCCAGATTCTTGAGTCACGGTCAGG
Source organism: Sinocyclocheilus anophthalmus (assembly GCA_018155175.1). Lineage (NCBI taxonomy): Eukaryota > Metazoa > Chordata > Actinopteri > Cypriniformes > Cyprinidae > Sinocyclocheilus > Sinocyclocheilus anophthalmus. The sequence continues at coordinate 205,709 of JADLZN010011167.1, read as the reverse complement.
TTAACTAATCATGCTCAAAACAACACTGCGAGACAGCAAATAGCGTTGCAACTATGAAAAAAAAAAACTTGTTTTAAGTGAAAGATTACAAATGTGTCTATTTATTTTTATTTGTAGACTGTTACATTTAATTAATTGTTCAAATGGTGATTTCACATTATGCTAGGGTTAGGTGCATCTGTGCTACTCATTTCCCTCTGATTTTAGGGTAAAATTAGGTTTAGGGCCAGAGGGACTATGTTTTCAGACAGGATCAATAAGATATACTGCTGATTCAGGAACAGGTCTTACTTGGCAAAATCATGGCAGTCGTGTGTGTGTACCTGGTATTTATCACATGATGGGGACCAAATGTCCCCACAAGGATAGGTCCCCATGAGGAAACAAGCTTATAAATTATAAAGAATTAAGTTTTTTGAAAATCTACCTTTGAAGCTCTCAAAGGTAGATTTAAAAATATAGGGTTGGTGTAGGGCGATAGAAAATACAGTTTGTAAAAACCATGACGCAAATGGAATGTCCCCATAAAACATGGAAACACAACATGTGTGTGTGTGTGTGTGTGTGTGTGTGCATGTTTATGTGGTAAACAAATTTGTATAATAACATGGGTATGACATAGGTATTACAACGAGAAGGTGATTTATGAGGACATTTTCAGTGTCCCCATAATTCAAAAGGATTATAAATAATTTAGAATGAGTTTTTTTGAAAATCTAAAAATGCAGAAAGTTTCCTGTAAGTGGTAGGTTTAGGGGTAGGTTGGTGTAGGGCAAAGGAAATACGGTTTGGACAGTATAAAAACCATTACGCCTATGAAGAGTCCCATAGGGGACTCCAACTTACACAATCGCCGACGCTGATGGCTGCCTCCGTGGCGTGCTCTGCAGTTGTTTTTATGTTTTTGTTAGTTTGTCCTGTCTTTAGTTATATCCCTGCAATCAGTTTCACCAGAGACGAATTGCTGGACATTAGGAAGTACACACCACCCGATATTTAACCGGTTTTCGATTATTCTGATGTTTTGCAGGACATTGTAGTCGGGGGAGCTGTGGAGCTGATCAAACGCTTCAGGACGCGCAGACAGGGGAAGCGAGCCGGCGCGCTCGTCAAGCTCAGACAGAGCGGATTCAGAACGCCGTTGCCTAGCATCCATATGGCGAACCTCGCTCTCTACCCAACAAAACGGACGAACTCCTTCTGCTCTCCCGGACAAATAAGGATTTTTCAAACTCTGCTGCTCTGTGTTTCACGGAAACCTGGCTGAAAGACGCCATTCCGGACAGCGCGTTGAGTCTGCTGGGCTTTCAGCTGTTCAGAGCAGATCGCGACGCAGAATCTACGGGGAAATCACGCGGCGGCGGGACATAATTTTACATCAATGAGAGGTGGCGTACAGACGTAACTGTGTTAAAGAAGATGTGCTGTTCAGATCTAGAAGTGCTTTCATTAACTGTAAGCCGTTCTATTCGCCCTGGGAGTTTTGCTCGTTCATTCTCGTAAGTGTGTACATTCCTCCACAAGCACACGTGAGCACCGCTTTACAGAAACTCGCTGATCTGATCACAGACACAGAACAACAACACCCGGACTCTGTTTTAATCATTCTCGGGGACTTTAATAAAGCCAATCTCTCCCGTGAACTGCCAAAATACAGACAGCACATCAAAATGTCCCACTAGAGACAGTAATATATTGGATCACTGTTACACCAAAATAAAGAATGCATATCACTCTGTCCAACGAGCAGCTTTGGGGCTCTCTGATCAATGTTTAGTTAATCTAATACCGACCTACAGGCAGAAAATGAAATCAGCTAAACATGTATTAAGGACTGTAAAAAGATGGACTAATGAAGCAGAGCAGGATTTACAAGCTTGTTTCGACCTCACTGATTGGAGCGTTTTTGAATCTGCTGCCACCGATCTGGACGAGCTCACAGAGACTGTAACATCTTATATCAGTTTCTGTGAAGACATGTGCATTCATACCAGGACTCATCTAACCTACAACAACGACAAACCATGGATCACTGCAAAACTCAGACAGCTCCGTCAGGCCAAGAAGATGCTCACAGGAAGGGGGATAATGTCGTGTATAAACAGGCTAAATACACACTGGAAAAGGAGATCAGAGTGGCAAGAGGAATTATTCTGAAAAAATAAGAACTCAGTTCACTTCCAGCGACTCAGCATCAGTGAGGGAAAAGTCTGAAAGAGCTCACCAACTACAAGACACCATCCCCCAAAACTGTGGAGAATCAACACCTGGCAGACGATCTGAACGAGTTATACTGCAGGTTTGAAAAAACACCCAACACCGAGTCTGGGGAACACTCTCCAAACAACCATTAACACCTCAAGCAACCCCCCTCTCCCCCAATCCTGCACTTCAGATCAGTGAAGATGATGTGTGTCAGGGTCTTCCGGAAGCAGAAGAGACAGAAAGCACCAGGCACAGATTGTGTTACACCAGCCTGTCTAAAATCCTGTGCTGACCAGCTGGCCCCCATCTTCACACAGATCTTCAACAGATCACTGGAGCTGTGCGAAGTCCCTTCATGCTTCAAACGCTCCACCATCATCCCCGTCCCAAAGAAACCCAAAATTACTGGACTTAATGACTACAGACCTGTGGCTCTAACGTCTGTGGTCATGAAGTCTTTTGAAAGACTGGTGCTGGCCCACCTGAAGGACATCACTGGACCCTTGCTGGATCCTCTTCAGTTTGCCTACAGAGCAAACAGGTCTGTGGACGATGCAGTAAACATGGGACTGCATTATGTTCTGCAAAATCTAGACAGACCAGGGACTTACAGTATTGTGAGGATCCTGTTTGTGGACTTCAACTCGGCCTTTATCACCATTATCCCAAACCTCCTCCTGCCCAAACTATCTCAGCTCTCCGTGCCCACCTCCGTCTGCGGTTAACAATGGTCAAGTTGTTAATTTACAGATATTGTTCATAATTTTACATGAACTTGTATGTAATTTATGAAAACAGGAAAAATACTGTATAAATAATACAGTAATTTTCCCGTATATAAAATGAGAATTACTGTAATTTGTCATTAATAATATAATCCGTAAAATAACAGTCAAGTTGTTAATTTACAGATATTGTTAGTAATTTTACATAGTTTTAAAAATAAAAACATAATTTTAAATTACAGAAAAATACTGTAAAAATGTAATCAATTCTGAAATCAATATCTAGCACTTGACTTTTCCCAAAATAAGTTTTTGTATTATATATGTGTGTGTACTCTGTATATTATGTATATATAAATAATCACACATACAGTGTATATTTTGAAAATATTTACATGTACAGTGGGGCAAATAAGTATTTGATACACTGACGATTTTTCAAGTTTTCCCACTTACAAAGAATGGAGAGATCTGTATCTATTTTCATCGTAGGTACACCTCAACTGTGAGAGACTGAATCAAAAAAAATAATCCAGAAAATAACATTGTAAGATTTTTTAATAATTAATTTCCATTTCATTGCATGAAATAAGTATTTGATACAACAGAAAAATAGAACTTAATATTTGGTAAAGAAACCTTTGTTTACAATTACAGAGTTCAGACGCTTCCTGTAGTTCTTGACCAGGTTTACACACACTGCAGCAGGGATTTTGGCCCACTCCTAAATTCAGGTGTTCTCCAGATCTTTCAGGTTTAGGGCTGTCGCTGGGCAACATGGAGTTTCAGCTCCCTACATAGATTTTCTATTGGGTTCAGGTCCGGAGACTGGCTAGGCCACTCCATGACCTTAAAGTGCTTCTACAGAGCCGCTCCTTAGTTGCCATGGCTGTGTGTTTGGGGTCATTGTCATGCTGGAAGACCCAGCCATGACCCATCTTCAATGCTCTTACTGATGGAAGGAGGTTGTTGCCCAAAATCTTGCGATACATGGCCCCATCCATACTCCCCTCAATACGGTGCAGTCGTCCAGTCCCCTTTGCAGAAAAGCACCCCCAAAGAATGATGTTTAACCCCCTGCTTCACGCTTGGGGATGGTTGTGCTTGGGATTAGACTCATTCTTCTTCTTCCTCCAAAAAAACGTCGAGTGGAGTTTATACCAAAAAACTTCTATTTTGGTCTCCTCTGACCACATGACATTCTCCCATGCCTCCTCTGGATCATCCATATGGTCTTTGGCAAACTTCAGACGGGCATGGACATGTGCTGGCTTGAGCAGGGGGACTTTGCCCACGCTGCAGGATTTTAATCCATGACGGTGTAGTGTGTTACTAATGGTAACCGTTGAGACTGTGGTCCCAGCTCTCTTCAGGTCATTGACCAGGTCCTCCAGTGTAGTTCTAGGCTGATCCCTCACCTTTCTCAGGATCATTTATACTCCACGAGGCGAGATCTTGCATGTAGCCCCAGTCCGAGGGAGATTGACAGTCATATTGAATTTCTTCCATTTTCTAATAATTGCGCCAACAATTGTTGCCTTCTCACCAAGCTGTTTGCCTATTTTCCTGTAGCCCATCCCAGCCTTGTGCAGGTCTACAATTTTGTCCCTGGTGTCCTTAGACAGCTCTTTGGTCTTGCCCATAGTGGAGAGGTTGGAGTCTGATTGATTGAGTGTGTGGACCGGTGTCTTTTATACAGGTAACAAGTTCAAACAGGTGCAATTAATACAGGTAATGAGTGGAGGATAGGAGGGCTTCTTAAAGACAAGCTAACAGGTCTGTGAGAGCTAGAATTCTTGCTGGTTGGTAGATGATCAAATACTTATTTCATGCAATAAAATGGAAATTAATTATTTAAAAATCATACAATGTGATTTTCTGGATTTTTTTTGATTCTGTCTCTCACAGTTGAGGTGTACCTACAATGAAAATTACAGATCTCTCCATTCTTTGTAAGTGGGAAAACTTGAAAAATCAGCAGTGTATCAAATACTTATTTGCCCCACTGTAGTTACATGTAAATATTTGTATTAATATAATTTATATTATTATATAAATCTATTTACTATATAAACATAACATATTCGACTTTCTCTAAATAATTCAAATAGATCACATATTTTACCATCAGTTTTGCGATAGGAATGGCTCGCGGCAGGAGAGCCGCTACGGTTTCTGGGCACCCTGGACAGCATATTCACTCGGCTTTCCGGGGTTTGGGTTGGAGGGTGGTCCCCCTCGGTAGAAATTGCATTCCACATTCCCCTCAGTAAATCGCGTTCTGTAGGGGATTCCCCTCGGTAGAAATCACTTTCCCCTCTGTAGAAATCGCATTTCCCCCTTGGGGACCCCCCTTCATCGTCAGGCCTTTAGAATCGTCCTAACTTTCCAAACCCCCATTACGGCGCCACTGGCTCACGCAAATGTTATCACAACGCATTATTCTCTAGCGCACTGGTGTACACACACTGAGTATACGGTGATTCGCAGCACAAATAAAAGAACCAGTCATTATGTTGATTGAAGCTTCAAGAACACTTCTTCACTCATCATAGGCCTTGGTGAGCTTTTATATCAGAAATCACACACTTCATAAGCTCAGTTATATGTGTATCTAGTAAAATGCCTTTAGTTGATTTATCTGACATGTGCCAGTATCACAGTTCCATTAAGTCAGTTCATAAACTATGCAAGCAGTTTTCTTTATAATAAAAAGCTGACCTTCATGCTGACAACATCACTGTTGCATTAACTTTTACCTTAGAGGTCCTCAAAGAAATCTAATCCTGTCTGGATAATAATGACTGTGACTGTGTCATGTAATTTTTTATGATGCTTCTCCTCTGTTAATTTGACCTTTTGGTTGAATACCATAACTACAGCTACATTTTTTGACTATTTTCTCAGAAAACAAAAATGAAGTGCCTTACATTAAGCAATCTAGTGACCCCCCTCGGCTGTCGTTTATTTGTTAGCAACAAAATAATGACACTCACTTTCAGTAGGTTATGTTCAGTGGCAGTAGCTGTTGTGTTGTTACTTGTTCATCTTTTGCCATGTGACATTTTAATACTCTTGGTGTCATGTCACGCTGTTGAGGGAACACGCTGCAGTCACGAGGAAACGTTTAACAGTCTTTAATCATGAAACACAGGAGATAATCCACAATAGGAGCTTGAGCCAACATGCGTAGAGAACGAGTAGACCTGACAAACACAAACTGAACAGACTAGGACTAGGAAACACAGGACCAGAAACAGGGGCAAAACACGACACAGAACAGTCCAGAATCCTGACATATCGCCCCCCTCCCGGAAGGTGTGTCCTCGCACCGTAGAACAACAGAGGGGGCGGGGGGAATGGGTGGGAACTAAGGAGGAGGCTCAGGAGGAGGACGGATGTCCGGGAGGGGCCCGGCAGACAGAGTCCAGGGAGGAGCCGATGGAGGGAGGAGCCAGAAAGGAGACAGGAGGGGCTTGGAGCAGGAGGATGACGAATAAATACATAATGTCGACCCACGGTGGAGCCGACGGAGGGAGGAGCCATGGAGGAGGAATGGCAGCCAACTCCAGGGGGCCAACCAACGGCGGTGGAGCTGGTGGAGGAGGAGCCCAAGGCGGAGACGGAAAGCCAACGATCCAGGGGGATGCCGAGGATCCGGGGGGCCAGGGTGGGCTCTGGCGACCGAGATGGAAGCGGAGATCCGCGGCGGAGCCGGAGCGACTGAGGACCAAGGTGGAGCTGGAGGGAGGGAGGAGCCCAATGGAGTTGGTGGGACGCATCGACGAGGTGCAGCCGGAGTAGTGGAGTCCTGAGGCGATGGCGGGTCGAAGCCCGACCAAGGCAGAGCCGGATGGACGAGGGAGCCCGGCGGAGCTGGTGGACTGACGGGCCACGGTGGAGACGAGGGAGACTGGATGGCCCAAGGAGGAGCGGACATTGAGGGCGCTATGAGGAGGTGGCACTGGAGGGCGCTTTATAGGAGCGGGCACTGGAGGGCGCTCTGGACTGGATTCAGGGACTGGAGCCCTCTCCTCTTCGCTTTAGCACTTTCACCGCACCATACTCAGCTCACCCTCAGACACGGTGCAGGGGGCGGCGCTTCCGAGTTGAGCTCTATGTCCGGGGCAATCCTCTTCTCAGTCGCTCGGCATTGCGCTGGCTCATAGATCGCGGCAGGAATTGGCTCTCCGTCATCGGTGGGCTGGGCTCTGGATCCGGAGTGGATCTGGCGAGATCATCCTCGGGAGTGACGATGAAAGGCAATCCGTTTCTCATCAGAATCCACTCCACAAACATGATCCTCAGGAGGAGGAGATATTCCAGGCGAAGTAGGGCATCCATGAGGGAACAACGGGGAAAAAAAGACACTGAGTAAAAACGGGAAACAAAACGGAGGGTAGACACATGGAGTATACTGTTTTGGTCAGGTCTTCTGTCACGTCACGCTGTTGAGAGGACACGCTGGAGTCACGAGGAAACGTTTAACAGTCTTTAATCACGAAACACAGGAGATAATCCACAATAGGAGCTTGAGCCAACACACGTAGAGAACGAGTAGACCTGACAAACACAACCTGAACAGACTAGGACTTAAATACACAGGGAAATGAGGATAATTAACTACACACAGCTGGAAACAAATGACGAATTAATCAGGGAACCTAATGGAAACAAGAAGGACCAAATAAGGAAACACAGGACCAGAAACATGGGCAAAACACGTCACAGAACAGTCCAGAATCCTGACACTTGGTTTATTATGAGTATTAAACAGTGATCAAAACCTTGTGTATTTGTTAAGGCGTGTTGCAAAGATTTTTATGAGACCGAATAAGACATGTTTATTTATCACATTTCATATCATGCTACAGTTCTTCTGAAAAACAAATTAAATACAAATAACCAAAGCAAAGAAAACAGTTTTCTTTTTGCTGACAAAACAGAAGTGATATTGGCTGTAATAGGTTTTTGTACGTCATTAGTCTGCATGGCATTTCACGCTTGCAAACTGGTGGCTTCTGTAATGGAATAACATAAGGCCTGGAGACATAATTTAATCAGAACCAGATGTGATACATTGTTACCAATGTAAATCTCTGCCAATACTTGACAGGTGCACAACAGAATACACTTTGATGTATTGTGCTTTCAACTTTATACTGATCTATAAAGTAGAAAAAGATATTGCTTTGGGCCTGACAGTTCATCAGCAACAGATGAGGGGAAATAGCTTACTCATCTATTCATTGTGCACTAATAATATTCATAGAAAAGGCAAAAGATGAAGCATGAAGGTGCTGATTAGGACAGAGCAGAAGTAGTTTACTGACATCCAGCTATAACTGTTATGTAGCTTATGGCAGAAAAAAATGCAGCAATTAAAGCTTGCATTATAATGATGACTATAAAAGCCAGGGCATGCTTTCCTCAACTGCCTCTGAGCTCAAGATGTGAAGTGGAACGGCAAATTCAGCAGCAGGCAGTGGGCCTAGCTGCTCTATCCCACCAGCACCAATCATCCTCTGCCGGCTGGTCCACACTGCACAAGTCCCCAAGACGTCCACCTTAATGTTATTAAGTTTTCATTTTATTTCTGCTGTTTCAATGAAACCAAAGAGAACTAAAGCATGCATTACTTCATTATTTGGTGCTTATAGCTGAAAAAAAGACAAGTATAGATGTAGGTAGCCAAAACAACACTTATTAGTGGTGGCTACCGTTACCAAAAAGTAGTATACTTCAAGTTTATTTTATTAAGTATACTTAAGTAAAGTTCAAGTATATTTTTAAGTATACTTTATGTAGTAAGTATACAAATATCAGTGTACTAGTAGTATACTTGTAAGTGTACTATTTCAATACTCCTTGGGACTAAATTGGCCCACTTTCTAGTATATAAAAGTATAACAGTAGTAAACTTTGAGTACACAACTAGTTTACATCTATGTTTTTAGTTTGTACTGCAACTATACTAAAAGTGAACTTATAGGTATACTGATAGTTTACTAATTAAATACTTGTAGCATTTTTAGTACATTCTGAAGTATAGTCTCTGTAAACTACTAGTTTAGTAGTATACTACTATATTATTTAAGTATACTACTACATCCCTATTTAGTTATATTCCGTTTTGTAGCTATATATTTTGTTATATGAATATCTGAACATGCAAAACATCAAAAGAAAGAACAGGGTATCTGCTTGTAAACAAAAACATTTTATTCTAGCTTCATGCATTCTTTTTTTAAACACTTGAATGTGGGTACGTTTTATAAATAAAAGAATAAAGAAATAAGATTTTGAACAAAAAGCTGAAAAATTACTATGAATTGGATACAGAATGATAATCAAAACGTAGATGGAGTCGATCAACACCCCAAAGCTTGACAGTCATTATTACCTCTTCATTGGTCTACATTTTTTTTCCATACATTACATTACACAGTTTTGATGCTGTTTTATGTCTGATGATCGTGTTTGAATACTTGTGGAAGCATCTGTTGTTTTGGTTTCTTCTTCACTTGGGGTTTTTTTTTTTTTTTTGGAAATTCTGTACAGAGATGGTGGGACTACGCCCTCCTCCAGACAACACTGACAACACATTCTCTGAGCCCAAGTAAATCGCTCAATATATTTTAGACTTTTTATCTAAGTAGAATCAGTACGTAAATGTTCAACTTTCTTGTAAATTTCTGATAAGGTACATAAAGCCATGTCTGAAATTACAACAAAAACCGTACACTGAAAGTATACTTGACCTATTTTACACGTTACTAAAAGAACACAGGTAGAATATCACACTTGAATAAACTTCTTTTTCGTAAGGGTGCTTTAAAACAGCACTAACCTTAAAAACCCTCTGGGCTCGACAAAAGCGCCGGCGCGTTTTGTTGCATTTTTTCAGAAAGCCCCTAAAGGAACTTAAATCACTCCGCTGTACAGATAAGAGCAATACATCAATCGGATCTGTAAAGGGTCTACTTTTATTTGTATACACACATAAACCACAAACGTGTACTTTTGAAAAAATAAAAACAAACAGGGTGCGCTGTTCTACCGCTTGGTCTTTGTGATCTTCATTTAGAAACGCGTCACAAAAATAAACTGAAACTCAGCAAACACTGGACACAAAGACATGAGATATTTATGTATAGAAAGCTTGACATGTCTACTTTTAAATGAAGCAAGTCTTATCGAAAACAAATATTATGTGATAAAGTAATCCATGTCCAGTCTTTCCTGTCTGGCTTCATTATCTCTAATTAGATCATGCCCACGCGCTACTTTTGCTTTTGATATTACAATAGTCCACGTGAGACGCGTGGCATGTAAACCCCACATCACAGCAAACAAAGCACCAAGACTTTTTCTTCCAAGTACACCTCTTCGGCTAACGGTTTTTTCTGGAAATAAGACGCGACCATGCAGAGGAATAAGACAGAATTGACCTCAAGAAGAAGAGGCGCTTAGAGGAATAAGCTTTATACTTGGAACACCTCAGAAAAAGAAGAACGCGGCGGCTTGATCCAGTGGAGATCATTTACATGAGTAAGTCTTTTTTTATTAACCTACGTTCATTAGTTGTCACATAACTTGTACACATTTTACTAGTTAGACTTTTTCCAAACTATAATTCCTGACTAAATGTTTAATCAAGTGAAACATGAAGATTCATTCACTGCATCTAAATGTCTCACGATGCCAGGATGTTTTTTTTTTTTAAATGTTTTATAAAATAGACAGCAATACTATATAAAAGTAATATGAGTTATAATGTTAATAGCATAATGTTAGAGTAAGAATGATTAGACAAAACTTTACTGTGACACACTCTGTTTGCGAATATATGTAGATGTTTAAACTATAGTTTCCCATATATAAAATGTTTTTGAATTGTATAATAGGCCTACAAAGCATGCTTGTGTTTATGACTATAACTAAGCTTCTGTTCGCGAATATCTGCTCTGGTGTAAATGTTTTGAATGTGTTATACCCGGTCATTGGCATTCGCGATCGTCGGAGGTGTAAATGTATCAAGTAAGCTGTTAATATCACTGATAAGTGACCCATCGATGACATATACGCACGTCCATTCTTATCAGTGATGCAATTTATTATCAGCTATGCATCTTCTGGTAATTGCTAACAACTGTTTAAATTTTAGTTTCACGCGCGTGTCGTTCAGAGTTGTAGAAATTGGAGAAATAAAGGTTTTTTTTGTTTTTTGTATTTTGAGTTCGCTGGAAAATCATACCGAGTAAGTGCACAGTATAGTAATTGTACTTTTATTATGCCTATATGGTAATATTATTTGTGGTTGATAAGTGTTAAAATATAGTTTCTTTGTTATTGACATTATGTTTTCTCATCAAGTAGGCCTATGCATATACTAAGGTGCTGTGAAAAATAAATGCTAATGATTGTTTATAACAATCTTTTAGGACTGTGAATACACTACTCTCACCTTCACCTGCATCTCACACAGGAAGGGGACGCTCATTCAGTTTTCAACTCCATTCAGAATCTTAGAGTAAGTGTGCATTCACTATTCAGATGTAACTTAATTTGATTTATTTACTGTATGGTAAAATATGTGTGCTATGTGGTGTGTGTATGTGTAACTAGTATCAGTGACCATCACAATAATGTTAATAATGTAGTTTATCATGGAAACAGAGACTGATGTTGACATGTTCCACAGGCTCTGAGATTCCTGCCCGCACAGGAACCTGGACCACAGCTAAGACCATGTGATGCACACACTCCCATGAGTCTCTTCAAATGTTTTTTGTTTGTTTGTTTTTCTTCAGAGCACATAAACATTAGACACTTTGGAAATGCCAGGTATGTGATGTTCATTTATATATTTCAACATGAATCAGCCTACACTACTAGTCAAAAGTTTTTGAACAGTTAGATTTTTAATGTTTTTTAAATAATTCTCTTCTTTTCACCAAGCCTGCATTTATTTGATCTTAAGTACAGCAAAAGCCGTAATATTGTGAAATATTTTTACTATTTAAAATAACTGCTTTCTATTTCAATATATTTTAAAATATAATTTATTCCTGTGATCAAAGCTAAATTTTCAGCATCATTCAGCATCATTTTCAGCTTGGAGTCAGTATATATACAGTGTTGCTTGAAAGTTTGTGAAACCTTTAGAATTTTCTAAAGAACCCTTTTCAAGTCCTGAAAGTAGACAAAGAGAACCCAAACAAACAAATGAGACAAAAATATTTTCTTTGTCATTTAGTTATTGAGAAAAATGATCCAGTGTTTCATATCTCTGTGTTGCAAAATGATGCAATTTTTTGCTTTCAGTATCTGGTGTGACCCCCTTTTGCAACAATAACTGCAGGTAATGTTCCTTGTAACTGCTGATCAGTCCTGCACAACCACCTGAAGGAGTTTTAGACCATTCCTCAGTACAGAACCACAACTCTTTGATGTTGGTGGGTTTCCTCCTATAAACTGCTTGCTTCAGGCCCTTCCACAAAATTTTAATTGGATTAAGGTCCGGAATTTGACTCAATCATTCCAAAACATTAACTTTGTTCTTCTTTAATCATTCTTTGGTAGAAAGACTTGTTTGCTTGGGGTCGTTGTCTTGCTGCATGGCCCACTTTCTCTTGAGACTCAGTTCTAGAAACAGATCAGGTCCTGATATTTTCCTTCAGAATTTGCTGGTATAATTCAGAATTCATTGTTCCATCAATGATGGCAAGCCATCCTGTACCAGATGCAGCAAAACAGGCCCAAACCATGATACTACCACCACCGTGTTTCACAGATGGGATAAGGTTCTTATGCTGGAATGCAGAGTGTTCTTTTCTTCAAACATAACGCTTCTCATTTAAACCAAAAAGTTATATTTTGGTCTCATCCGTTCACAAAACATTTCTCCAGTAGCCCTCTGGCTTGTCCGCATGATCTTTAGCAAACTGCAGACTGGCAGCAATGTTATTTTTGGATGCACCATGCACACCATGGTTGTTCAGTGTTCTCCTGATGGTGGACTCATGAACATTATCATTAGCCAATGTGAGAAAGGCCTTTAGTTGCTTTGAAGTTAGCCTGCAGTCCTTTGAAACCTAGTTGACTTTTACACGTCTTGCTTTTGGAGTGTTCTTGTTGGTCAATCACTCCTGGGGAGGGTAACAGTGGTCTTGAATTTCCTCCATTTTTACACAATCTGTCTGACTGTGGATTTGTGGAGTCAAAACTCTTAAGAGATGTTTTTGTAAACTTTTCTAGCCTGATGAGCAACATCAACTCTTTTTCTGAGGTCCTCAGAGATCTCCTTTGCTCATGCCATGATACACTTCCACAAACATGATCAGACTTTGATAGATCCATGTTCTTTAAATAAAACAGGGCACACACTGACACCTGATAGTAATAATTTCACTTATTGAAAACAACTCTGAAAAACAGATGTACTCTGATTTCACCTTCAAATTAACTGCTAATCATAGAGATTCACATATTTTGCCTCTCACAAATATGTTATATTGGATCATTTTCCTGAATAAATTAATGACAAAGTATACATTTTTGTCTCACTTGTTTGTTTGGGTTCTCCTTGTCTACTTTCAGGACTTGTGTGAAATTTTTTATTATGTTTTGTGTCATATTTATGCTGAAATATAGAAAAAAATCTAAAGGGTTCACAAACTTTCAAGCGATACTGTATATATAGAGAGAGAGGGAGTGAGAAATTAAAACTTTTATTTAGCACAAAAGTGAATGATAAGACATTTATAATGTTACAAAAGATGATTTTCTTCTGAACTTTCTTTTCATCAAAGAAACCTGAAAAAATGATACTCAGCTGTTTTCAACATAATAATAATAAAATGTTTTTTGAGCAGCAAACCAGAATATTACAATGATTTCTGAAGGATCATGGGACAATGGCGTAATGTGCTAAAAATTCAGCTTTGAAATTCAGCTTTGATTGTTCCTAATAAACTGTTTAACTGCACTCGCAAGTGGATCTCAAGTTATTTTGTGTGATAGTTAAATATATTCTAAATAAACTACAAACAAAAAATATATAAATTCATTTTGTCCTCAGATTCTTTCTTGTAACTCTTCCCTCTCAGTCACATACCTGACTGAAAGGCTCATTATGCAGCTCATTATGTGGGTCTTTGTCTTCTCAGGTGTGAATCACACTATTCATGATCATTCACGCCTCCTTGCATATGCCCTTTTGAAACAAAAAGTGTCTTCGAAAATGTAAATCAATATATTGTTTTCTGTGAGCGAGTAAATTATGATTTTCACATAATTTTGAAGCAGAAACTCTAGACTTCAAGATCCAGTTCTCAAAAGTCTTGTGAACAAATGTTCTGTACGTGTTTTATGGCCTTATTTCAGTGACTTCAAAATTTTAGTTTTTCACTAACCACGCATAAACGTTGCTTTATCAAAAACACAATCATGTACATACATGCTGCTCACATATTATTGTAGCCCAGTTTGTGCTGTATACAGTGTTTTCAGACTTTAGCCATTTGTATGTTTATAAGCAACTGAAAAAAGCACAAATGTCAGGGCATGTCAAAACCTCTCCAGGCCCCCAAAACACCCTCAGACCCCAGAGGGTTAAAAGTCTTTTTTATGCATATGCATTTTTGTCTAATGTCTTATCACAAAAGAAAATATAAACTTTCTAATAAATTCATAAGACAAAGATGGAGAAAGGTTTTGATTGCATGTCTTTCCTCTAAGGAGAATTGAAACCAGTGTTTTTTTCTAGATTTTGTTCCTTTGGGAAACGTAGCGCTTTGAAGCGGGAAGACATTTTCAGATCTGCGCTGCCTCTGTGCATAAAAATGCCGCTGTGCCCAGCTCTCTCAACCCGACTTTTTGAATGTCATGAGCTTGCTCTGCACTGGCACACATCTGTTTTATATGACACAGATGGTGCATCGTGTTTTGTGTGCAGGATAAGAACATTTATCTAGCATATTTTATAATTCTTTCAGGTTGCCTTGACTTTATGTATGTGCCGGCACTCAATCCTTATTTTGTGGTCGTTTTCATTGAATCTCTGTTTGAAAGAAGTGATGGCATTCATCAATAAGAGTTTAGTACTGTAATTAGTGCTTCACATAAGCTTAGAAGACAAGCATTGTAAAAATATATATCTTTGTATCCCCTTCTGATTTTTCAGAATCAAATCAGAATGAGCTGTATTGCGGTATGTTTACACTATGGATAACTTGTTTTCGTGACAGAAAGCTTCCAGCATTGTACGCGAGGGGGAGAGGACAGTGACATAACAAGAAACACGATAATACAATACAAAAATAAATAAGCAATAAATAAAAAATAGAACCAGTAAATAAGGAATAAAAATATATAAATTGACAAGTGTGTGTGCAGGTATATTACAATAGACAGTTGTATGTACAGATATATTTTGTGCAAATTGAAATGTAGACTGAGTATTTGTGTTAGATAAATAAGTGTATGAGTGAATAAATAGTGTGTTTTCCACAGTTATTGTCAAGTGTTCATGAGATGGATTGCCTGAGGGAAGAAACTGTTCCTGTGTCTTGTCGTTCTGGTGCTCAGTGCTCTGTAGCTTCGACCAGATGGCAACAGTTCAAAGAGGTAATGTGCTGGGTGTGTGGGGTCCATAGTGATTTTGCCAGCCCTTTTGCTCACTCTGGATGAGTACAGTTCTTGGAGAGAAGGGAGAACCTCCTTTGTAAGTTTTGTAAGTTTTCCCACTTACAAGGAAATGAAGGGTCTGTAATTTTTATGGTAGGTTTATTTTAATGTATAGAGACATACATATACCAACCAAAAAAAATCACATTATATAAGGTTAGAAATTGATTTGCATTTCATTGAGTGAAATAAGTATTTGATCCCCAAGCAAAACATGGCTTAGTACTTGATGCAGAAACCCTTGTTGGCAATCACAGAGGTAAGACGTTTTTTGTAGTCGGTCACCAGGTTTGCACACATCTCAGTAGGGATTTTGGGTGCCACTCTAAAAGAAGAGTTCCTCTTTACAGATCCTCTCTACAATCATTACGTTACTTCTTCTTGGGCACTCTAAGCATTCAGCTCCCTCCACAGATTTTCTATAGGATTGAGGTCTGGAGACTGGCTAGGCCACTCCATGACCTTAATGTGCTTCTTTTTGAGCCACTCCTTTGTTGCCTTGGCGCTTTGTTTTGGGTCATTGTAATCCTTGAAGATTTATTCATGACCCATCTTCAGTGTTCTTGCTGAGGGAAGGAGGTTCTTGTCCAATATTTTACAGTACATGGCCCGTCCATTTGCCCCTCAATGTGGTTAAGTCGTCCTGTACCCTAAGCAGAAATACAGCCCCAAAGCATAATGTTTCCACTTCTGTGTTTGACTGTAGGGATGGTGTTCTTGGGGTCATAGTCAGCATTTCTCTCCCTCCAAACACGGCGAGTCGAGTTAATGCTAAAGAGCTAAATTTTGGTCTCATCTGACCACAGCACTTTCTCCCAAGCCTTCTCTGAATCATTATATGTTCTTTGGCAAACTTTAAATGGGCTTGTACATGTGCCTTTTTGAGCAGGGGGACCTTGTGGGCGTTGCATGATTTCAGTCCATTGCGGCGTAGTGTGTTACCAATGTTTTGCTTGGTGACTGTGTTCCCAACTGCCTTAAGATCATTAACAATCTCCTCCCGTGTAGTTTGGGGCTGATCCCTCACCTTTCTCATGATCATCCTTACCCCATGAGGCGAGATCTTGCACGGAGCTCCAGACCAAGGCCGATTGATGGTTATTTTGTATTTTTTCCATTTCCGAATAATCGCACCAACAGTCGTCTCCTTCTCAAAAAGCTTCTTGCTGATAGTCTTGTAGCCCATCCAAGCCTTGTGCAGATCTACAATCTTGTCTCTGAAATCCTTTGTCTTGCCCATTGTGGTGGGAAGGTTGGAATGGAAGATTCAGACTGTGTGGACAGATGTCTTATACACCTAACGAGCTGACATTAGGAGTAACTTCTTAAAGTGACAGGACTAATCTGTGTTCCACATGGGCACATAGCCAATCTGTGGGAGCCAAATTCTTGCTGGTTGGTAGGGGATCAAATACTTATTTCACTCACTGAAATGCAAATTAATTTATAACCTTTATATAATGTGTTTTTTTTTTTCTGGATTTTTTTGGTTGGTATTCTGTCTCCATCCGTTAAAATAAACCTACCATAAAAATTACAGACCCTTCATTTCTTTGTAATTGGGCAAACTTACAAAATCAGCAGGGGATCAAATAAATATTTTCCCCACTGTATTAAGCTGATTACTGGGAAGTCACCTGTAGGGGAAAAAAAAACAATCCGTGGCGACGGTTTTGCAATCCGTCCCCTCAGTTTATAAACCGTACTCACGAATTCTTAAACTGTTCCCTCGGTTTAACAAATCGTGCCCACGGATTAATAAACCGTACCCACAAATTTATAATCCGTGCGCACGCTTTCGCAAATGACAAATGACTCCAAAGTCAGTCACAATGCCAGGTTTATTATACAATAATAATCAAGTGCTATATTATCACAAAGATTTTGATGCACATCTTTCTTATTAAATCGTTGTATTCCACCTCGTACCGTTACAATTGATAGAGAATCACTTAAGACTATTTGCTGTTGGCCCTATTCCACATAATAATATGCAATAAAACAATATACAATATGATTTGTTAACATGTAGGCTACCTAGGAGCTTGCTGCATGAATCCGTGAGTACAGTTTGCAAACCCGAGGGAACGGATTGCGAAAGCGTGCGCACGGATTATGAATTTGTGGGTACGGATTCAAAATCCGAAGGTACGGTTTACAAAATCTGCGCGCACGGATTGGAAATTCGTGGGTACGGTTTATTAATCCGTGGGCACGATTTGTTAAACCGAGGGAACAGTTTAAGAATTTGCGAGTACGGTTTATAAACTGAGGGGACGGATTGCAAAACCGTCGCCACGGATTGTTTTTTTTTTCTCCTACAGGTGACTTCCCGGGCTCCGTAGATTACTATCATCATTAGAAGCTCATTATCAGTGATATTTAACCTCATTATTAATGCAATGGAATGTGGAGGTTTAAATGGTGCATGGAAATTTGGACGACATAGTACAATCATTTTTTATTTTATTTGTTGATATTTTAGATAAGGTTGCTCATCTTAAAGCTAGAAGGGGTAAATTTAAACATTTGCCATGGGTTAATGAATCCCTACGGGCAGTTAGAACTTAGACAACATGCTCGACAAGCTGAGAGGAGGTGGAAAAAACATAAACTGCAGATATTGAGATATTCAGAGAATCGTTACTGACATTTCAGAAGGCCTCTAGAGATGCTAAATATAAGTATTACTCGGAAGTTATCAATCAACATGTGAATTAGCCTAAAATTTTATTTGAGATCATAAATTCAGTTATTAATCCTAGGCAAACCAGGTGTCCAGATCCTTCTATCCTGAATTGCTAAGACTTTTTGAAATTTTTTAATGATAAAATTGTTGGTTTCCATTCTAAAATACCGAAGTTGCAGCTGGTTCCGTCTTTTGACCTGGTTGTGCCTTGTAGCATGGAATGGAGAGAATTCCATCATATTACCCTTCCAGTTTTGGCAGATATTGTTGTACATCTTAAGCGTTTTTCATCTAAAGGTGATTTCATGTCACCTCGTCATTTTAAGAAGATTTTTGCTAGTGTAGGGACCACAGTGTTGAACCTAATTAACAAATGCCTTAGCCAGGGCACCTGTCCAGCAGATTTTAAGCATGCTACAGTTCTCCCATTATTAAAGAGACCTAATTTGGCAATAGAGGATCCTAATAATTTTAGACCAATCTCAAATTGACCTTTTTTGGCCAAGGTCTTAGAAAAAGTGGTCTTTAAGCAGTTAAAAGCACATTTCACTGTGAATTCAATTGGTGAGCCCTTTCAGTCGGGCTTTAAACCCTGCCATAGCACTGAGAGAGTGTTGGTCAAAGTGCTAACTGACATCTTTGTTTCACTGGATAATGGCGAAAATGTTATTTAAATTTTGCTTGACCTTAGTGCAGTGTTTGATATGGTGGATCATGAGATTTTTAATTAACCACTTAGAACACTGGGTTGGCCTAAAAGGTAATGTTCTTAAATGGTTTAAATCTAATCTCACGGACAGATTTTTATTTGGGGTATTTATTGTTAGTATTGGGGGCTGTAATTCTTCAAGATTACATATTCCTTGGAGAGTCCCACAAGGATAAATTCTTGCTCCAATTATTTTTTCCCTTTACATTCTACCGTTGGGGGCTATTTTTCGAAAATATAAAGTATCATTGCATTGTTATGTTGATGATCTGCAGATGTATTTGCCCATGAGAGAGTTAAATTCAAAATCTCTATCAGCATGCTTACACAATGTTAAGGACTGGATGGCTGCAAATTTTTTGACGCTTAATGAAAACAAATCTGAAGTTATCGTGTTCGGCCCTAGAAAGCATGATGTGCTTCAGTGCTTGAATGTGACTTCTTTGATTGGTTTTGTTAAATCTAGCATAAAAAATCTGGGATTTGTTCTGGATAGTGACTTAAAGTTGGACAGGCAAATTAATACTGTGGTGAGATCTTGTTTTTTAAATTTACGTCTGTTAGCTAAGATTAAACCATTTCTATCCAGTTCAGATTTTGAGAAAGCAATTACTGCCATTGTCTTTTCTCGAATGGATAATTGTAATTCCCTTCTATTATGGAGTTGATGTTCGAACACTTATGCGTTTACAGAAAATCCAAAATGCAGCAACAAAAATGATCAAGTTAGCAAAGAAATATGAATCGGTGACTCCGTTATTCATTTAATTAAAGTGGTTGCCAGTACGACTCAGAATTATTTATAAGATCCTCATTCTTGTTTTTAAGGCCCTGCACAGTCTAGCTCCTGTGTATTTGTCCAGTATGGTGGCAATCTACACCCCCCCCTCTAGATCCTTGAGATCAGAAAATCAACATCTGCTTTGCGCTACTAGGACAAAATATAAACATAGAGGTGACAGAGCTTTTTCTCGAGCAGGCCCTAAACTGTGGAATGACCTCCCTCAATCTATCCGATCTGCCAAATCCTTACCCATGTTCAAAGCTATGTTAAAACAACATCTTTTAAATACAAATGGGGAGCTAACATTTATACAGGTTTTTTTTCTGTGGACAACTGTGAATCAACTTTACAAAGACGCGGTTTCCCTGTTCACAAATGGATAAGCGCGTGTTGTTGTCTTTTTGACGCGATCGACCCGGGTTCGAATCTGCCTTTTGGCAAACTTTTTTTCTCCCTTTTCAAATTTCAAATCACATCAGAAAAGCATTTAGTTTTCAATGAAAATTATGGAAATAATCAAAAAGTTGAAAAAGTATCGGGTAGGGTTAGGGTAGGTGTAGGGAGGGCTTTTGCCCAATAAGGTGGCATCCATTTAATAATTTTAATTAAAATTGAAATTAAAATTTACACTCAATAAGTTATTATTGCATACTGTTTTATAATGTATTACAATGCTGAGGTGCAGATAATTGCCACTATTGGCAAATAAGTAATTTGCAGATTATCCTGCTATTTTAATATAGAATAAATAGCTATTTTGCCACTATAGTACTAACACATAGCATAATCACAAAACCAAACAGTGCTAGTTCCGTATGTAAATAGCATCTATCGCTAAGAAAATATGTTTAATACATTTTATGTTTAGACACTTACCACCCCCCTACGTTAACGATTTACGCCCCTGCATGTCAGCCCCTTAAAAACTGGCTCCCTGCACTTATTAAAATCTGTGATTGTGATCTCTTTTCATGTTTACTTAAAACAGTGGCTGCAGCAAGATAACTAAGTTTATTTCACTCTGAACCCCCCTCTTACCAGATGTTAAAAAACTTTTAAAAAATGTCATGAAGTATTATCCTTAGTATCTTTGTTCCCATTAAATTACAACATAAAATGCCAATAAATAAGCCTGCTGAGCAAGATTTTACAAACTCCCTTGACTTTGAAATCCTAGAATCGCTGGGTGATGCATACATATTTGCCTTAATAGAACAATGTTATGACATTATGTTGTGACAATTTCACAGCAGAATGACCTTTCTGCACAAATGATGTGATACAATATACCCAACCAATGACAATTTCCTTCTGCCTTTTTTTTACATTCCTGTTGGTATTATGACAGTGTGAGAAGCTTTAACGAATGGATGCTCGTGGACACTAATCTGCTTTGCTTTTTACTCACATAATCTGATATTTGGATAACAGTACAGCTGCTTTATGCTCCAGTTTAACTAGAGGCTTTTGCGTGCTCAGCAGCATTATGACTTCCAGAATTTCTCCCCAAGTGGAATGAAGAAGATACTACACTTTCAAATGGCTTAGTTTTATCAAATATATTTACCATGATTTTTATATCTCTCACAGGGTGATGCTGGATCCTCTGCTGCTGGAATCAAGGTAAGACAGGACCTCAGAAATATTTTGTCTCTAAGTCTGGGTTTTTAATAAATCCTACTTGTTATTTTTCATTTGGTGTATGCAGATGAGCCCTTATAAGCATTCTTATTATTACAGGGTGAGCCTGGTGAGCCAGGGCGCGGAGGACAAAAGGTAAAATTGCAGAGCTCATATTGTACTCCTAGCCAGAGTATACACTTATGAAAGATATTGTTTGGAACAATGTGTCTTAATGACAGCTGATTCATTAATTGAGAACACTGATAATTTGTTTTAATAAAAGATGTTGTCATTAATGATTAATGAAACAGCATTATAGTGTACTAACTCTTTTGCACCTTATGGCTGTAAAAGGCTAAGCTTACCATCATTTGCTTGCTGCTTATAAACATGTGAATGTCAGGCACCAACCTGACGAAAAAATTAAGTGTTTTTAGCGAGGACAACTTTATAGCCCATTCTCAGATGAACTGAGAACACACTTCTCCACCTGATAAAAACCATAAATCTACACCATGGCATTACAGTTTGTCTACTTCGTATTTTTTCTTTATGTGTGTTTGCATCACACTTTATTACTTGTTCTTGTTCTGTCCAGTAAAACACTGTTAGGCTTCTCTTAAAGGGGTCATATGATGCGATTTAAAATTTTCCTTTCTCTTTCAAGTGTTACAAGCTCTTGGTGCTTAAAGAAGATCTGTAAAGTTGCAAAGACTAAAGTCTCCACGCCTATCTAAAACGGCTCGTTCTAACACGCCCCCACATGTCTATGTCACGATGTGGGAAGATTTGCATAACGCCGCCCAAATGTTCACGCAAAGAAAGAAGGTGTAACTTTTATTCTCGCTGTAGTATTGTTGCCGCTGCTGCCATGCCGTGGAGACACTGTGTTTTGTTGTGAAAGCGAAACTACTTTGTTTGGCCTTCCAAAAGAGAACGATATCTGCTTCGTCATGCCTATCTAGCTTTCCGTGCGGGTCGCTGAGGATCAGCTTTCCCGTGGACGAAGCGGAGTCCAGCCCGGGGTCCTCACATGTGGTTGCCGCAATCCCGCTGGCCGCGCCGTTCTCACATTCGATCTGCCTGGCGAACCTTCTCAAGCTCACATGGCCTCCTTCTTCACTCAGGCCCGCCGGCCGTTCCTCACTCTAGCCCGCCGGCTGCCGCTCACTCTAGCCCGCCGCCGCCACGTGTGACGCTGTGTTTCGTTGTAAAAACGAAACTACTTTGTTTGGCCTTCCAAAAGAGGACACAACTAAACAATATGGTTAAGTTGTATTACAACACTGTTCCAGAACACTTCAACCCAAATATTCAGTTGTGTGCAGCACATTTTATGGAGGACTCTTTCGTGGTAGAGTAGACTACAATGCTGGCTTTTCTGACTCACAGACTGTAAGTGCGTTTTTATATTTAAAGGTTGTTTTATATTTTAATATTTTGTAATATTAAAGGATTTTTTGTGGGCTGTATAGTAGGGCTTGTTAGTATATCATCATTCTCCGATCACAAATGCAGACAAGGAAATTTTACATGATTATACCACACGCGGTGCGATGCAATGCAACGTGTAAAAAGAGAGTATAAGTCATTATAATATGTAATTATGTCCCCCACTGGATGCAACGAATGCCTCGTTTATAATGGGTTTCATGTTTTTGAATCATCGCTCCGGCCGTACAGGGCATCACAATATGGTAAGGGGTTATTTCCGTCACACGCTTGAGGTATTCGGCCAATCATAACGCACTGGATAGCGGGCCAATCACAGCACACCTTGCTTTTCTACAAAGTATTCCAAACCTGTTGTGTAAACACATTAATAAATCATTTACAAAGCTTTCTGCATCCCCTATTCTAAAGTGAAAACTACTCATCAGTTGTAAATGTTTTACTCATCATTCATAGATCTTTCACCCCAGTGTGTACACACACACAACCTGTAACCGGCAGGTTTGTAAAACATTTACAACTGATGAGTAGTTTACACTTTAGAATAGGGGATGCAGAAAGCTTTGTAAATGATTTATTAATGTGTTTACAAAACAGGTTTTGAATACTTTGTAGTGTGTACTGCAATGTAAGGGCTGACTGGTGAGGGTGTAGACAGATATCTTTTCTGACACACATGGAGTATTTTTAACGCTGTGAGATAATAGTTCAATGTTGACATTTCAATGATGTATAAGTGATTAATAATATATTAACTAGTAACCTAACTAGTAACTATACTGAAAACAATGATTCGTTGAATTTACAAAATTTGTTTAAGATAAGTGGTTGCAATCAATTTATTTTAGCTACATTTAAATAAACAAATTTAGTTGACTAACTTTCAACATTTTTTTAATTTAAATGTAGCTAAAATATATTGTTTGCAACCACTTACCTTAAAAAATGTAGTATCTTTTTTTTCAGTGCATTAACCTTTTACTAAGGATCTGTTAAATTATTTCATGATGCTATTTACGAGATTTGTAAATCGTTAGCATATTACTTAATAATAATTTGTGAATGTATAGTCATGTTTTGTAAATGATTAGTTAATCATCATCTAATCACTTGTAAATTATTTATAACTTAATCTACAAAACATAAAAATATTAACCACTTATTAATAATTTATGAACGCATAGTCATGTTTTGTAAATGATTAGTTCATCATTAACTAATCACTTGTAAATTATTTATAACTTAATCTACAAAACATACACATTGTTAGCATATACTTATTAATTTGCTTATGACTGTTTTGTAAATGATTAGTTCATCATTAACTAACAATATAAATGACTTACAACTGAACTTTATTATAAGTTGTTACCATCATTATTTTTGTGTATTTGGTGTAATGCAAAATGTGTTTATGTGGTTTAAGTTTAAAAAACACATTATTTTCCACATACTGTACATTATTGTTTCTCCTCTATGCCCCGCCTTTCTGAAACGCATCGATTTTTACAAAGCTCATCGTTCTGAAAAGCGAGGTGTGCTCTGATTGGCCAGCTATCCAGTGCGTGTGATTGGCCGAATACCTCAGGCATGTGACGGAAATGGTACAACCCCTTACCATATTGTGATGCCGTGTCCCGGAGCGATGAGACAAAAACATTAAACCCCATTATAAATGAGGCATTTGTTGCATCCAGTGGGGACATAATTACTGATTATAATGACTTATACTGTCTTTTTACACGTTGCGTTTCATCGTGCGGCGTAAACATAAAACCATGTCTGCATTTGTGATCGGAGAAACGACAAACAACAAGCGCTACTCTACACTGCTCAAAACTCACGTTTGAATCGTCAGTGGCAAATTCTTTAAATATAAAAAATTTACTTGCAGTCTGTGAGTCAGAACATTGTAGGCTACTCACCCAGCTTCAGGAAACAGTCCTCCGTAAAATGCACTGCACACATCTGAATATCTGGGTTGAACTGTTCTGGAACAGTGTTGTAAATACAACTTAACCACTGATTTCTAGTCGTGTCCTCTTTTGGAAGGCCAAACAAAGTATTTTCGCTTTCACAATGAACACACAGCGTCTCCACGACATGGCGGCGGCGGCAACAATACTACAGCGAGAATCAAAGTTACGCCTTCTTTCTTTGCGTGAACATTTGGGCAGTGTTATGCAAATCTTCCCACACAGTGACGTAGACATGTGGGGACGTGTTTAAACAAGGCATTTTAGGAGGGCATGGACGAGTCATAACTTTTATAAAGAATATCTCTTCGGGGTTTGAGACTTTAGTCTTTGCAACTTAGGGATCTTATCTGTCACTGAACAGCTGGTACATTCCAAGATCAAAGGAAAACTTGTAAAATCGTCATCATATTTATGATCGGACCCCTTTAATGTTCTGAATCAGTCAGTTCAAGAGATTTCAAACGAACAGTCTTATTACATTAATATTATTATATTTCAAATGATTTTTTACATAATTAGGCTTACTATAATGTGTTTTTAAATTAGATATTCTAATCTATAAACTACTTTTAATAACAGCTAATAAAACTTTTGTTTAGAAGGCCGCAAGAAAATACATTTCTTTGTTGGGTCTGTTGTTGTTTTCAGGAATTGTGGAAAAGTCGATAGCTTAAAAATCATGGACAATATATGTGGCATCTAACTATAACCAATATTAGTTTAATATAAAAATTTTGTTTTTCGACAACCCCCCCGGCCCCCCTCTTTTTGGTTTGTTCCGCAATCCCTTTATAGTTGTTGTTCTTGGTGTGAACGGGGCTTTACAGAAATGTTCATCATATTTACAGCACTTAAAGGAAGTCCTGTGAAAACATACAATCCTCAAACTGCAGTCTGGGATCTATTTAACCTCACCATTTGAGAACTAGTCCTACTCACTTTTTACATGGGTATTTATTTCGGCAGAGTATGTACGACTAACTGTGACGTGACTTGATGTATTATGTTAATGCTTCTGAAAATTAAACTTTTCTACCTCTCATGGTGTACTAATATACTTATATTATGCAGTAATATAATAATATATTTTATAGTCTAATGGGATCCATATTATCCATATTATCTTTTAGCATGAGCGATAAGCTGAACCTTCAGATATAATTATACAGCCCTTTCAATTTTAGTAGGCCTCTATATGCATTGTGTGTGACAGTACCATTAATTTGAAAAGTCTGATGGAAATGATCCAACAACAACACCAATAGATAGCCAGTGTGTCTTCGCTTTAACTAGAATCTTGATGGTTTTCACTTTAGTAGGTGAACCAGGGCCAATCTTTTGATACTGTGGGTTTAGAGGAAACCAATTGTGGTTGTGCTGGGTTTCCAGGCTCATCGCCAGAAGTGGTGGCTTGGTTTGGCTGTAATTTGTTGCACTTTTCCTACATAGGGTGAGCCAGGACTTCCAGGGCTGCCTGGACTCCCCGGGATTAAGGTAAATGTTGTCTTCATAAACCTAAAACATCTGATCCCACCCATCCCCCATACACCAATATCATGTCAAGAGACTCCATAACAATTGTTGAAGTGTGACTATATTGTGTCCATGTATCTTTCACATTAACCTGTTTGACATGACTTCATTTAGTTTTAAACAGAATGTACTTTATATTGGTTTATCCAAATGCACATTATTGGGATTCATTGGTTGTGAAATAATTTGGTAATGATTCATCAGTGAATCAGATTGTTACTATGTCCAGTTTATCCTAGTATTCTTATAAATACCCAGGCTTGTGTTATGATTTTTCAAACAGAATTCACAACAGTCAAACAGTGCATTAACATCCTGAGTGTGTAAAATCATACAGAACACTCTTCCAGAGATTCCACCACTTTGTATATTTTAATATAGCATTGTTTTCTTGCCTTCTGAACTGAAAATTAAATGCTGATTGCAGATGTTCATGTTCCAAATTGGCAAAATATATTTTTGAAAATAATGAGAAAGTGAGTAGAAAACCACTGGAGCAATGGGGGAAAAAATTAGCAATTTAAAGAATGCTCAAATAGGCATGAGCTAATGCTTGTTGCTGTTTTGGTTTGTTTGCCTGTATACTTTTGTACGCTTACAACCTGCTGGCCTTGTAAAAATCCCTCCCATTTTATATAACCCTGGTTTCACTTAGAGGCTGAAGGCTCTGAATGCAAACATTGTGCAAATGTGATGCTCTCATGTTCTTTTTAAGGTTTCTGAATTTGAGACACTTACATGTGCTCACAGTGTTCATTGATTGAATAAGAGAGGTTAGAATGTATTAATTAATTGGCACTGAAAATATCAACACATTCTCACTCCCAACTTGGGAGGATTGGGCTACTTTATCACTGTTGCCACGGGTTGTTTTTCATGTCCACAGGTTGAAGCGACTCCAATAACGTGTGTTTTAGCCCCCGGGACGCGATTTTTACCAGGGGACCCCCTCGAAACGCGGTTGGTTTGGGCTAGTTTTGAGTAGCAATTGGGCGGGTTTTGTTGTGAAAACCTGGCAGCCCTTTCTGTCAAGCAGGTAACATTATTGTTGCTAACATAGCGGACTCATCGAAAAATACATTGGCATCATGTATTAAAGAGAAAATAATAATTTCATCCTACGTTTAAGTGAATAAAATAGCCTTGACAGCCTTACTTACTGGAGTTCCACAACTATTGACTTCTCTCCCACCGGAACTTGTGCGTGTGTAGCCTAGGTGATGTAAAAGAGGAAAGCATGCATTTGGACCAAAGCACTGTGAGGCAAGACTCAAAATGTTTCTAAACTTAAAATGCATAATTATTTAAAGTATTAAACATTGTTATTTACAATACACAGCGTGGTTTTTAATCATAATTTTAGGGGGGACAACCCTCAGATGGGGGGGGGGTGTCCCGTCCCCCCCAGGATTTCCGCCTATGGCAGGGGTGGCGAACTCCGGTCCTGTAGAGCCGCAGCCCTGCAGAGTTCAGCTCCACCCCTAATCAAACACACCGCCTGTAGCTTCCCCTAGTAACTGTTCAGACCTTGATTAGCTTGTTCAGTTGTGTTTGATTAGGGTTGGAGCTGAACCCTGCAGGGCTGCGGCTCTCCAGGACCTACGTTCGCCACCCCTGGCCTTGGACATAGCGCTTTTTCGTCCCCTTTCAGTGCATTTGGCTTCGCATTTGCACCAGTTTCCTCGCTCTCAGTCATGTTTTTTGCTTTCTCTACCGGCTGTGTTTATTTTTGTAATATGCAATTGCAGAGATACGTATACACGATGCCCTCTTGCTGAGTACAAGACAGAATATGGCAGCTTCATTTGCATTTAAAGTGACACATCCAAACGCTCTTTTTAAGACACCCCCAAAAATGACATTTTCCACTGTTATAATAATGTCGATGGGTATTCTTGTGGGGCTGACACTTCACATGACACAGTCTTGGACGCCCAATAGACCAGGGGTGGCGAACAGCGGTCCTGGAGAGCCGCGGCCCTGCAGAGTTCAGCTCTAACCCTACTTAAAACTCACCTGCCTGTAGCTTCCTAGTAACTGTTCAGACCTTGTTTAGCTTGTTCAGGTGTGTTTGATCAGGTTTGAAGCAAAACTCTGCAGGGCTGCGGCTCTCCATGACCGACGTTCGCCACCCCTGCCCAGACCTATTACATCTTGTTAAAAGGGGCATAATAGGTGCCCTTTAATGTTTTGCATGCATTTGTAAAAAAATAGAAATCATTTTATATAAATGTATACTTTCATTGGAGCACCTAACCCCACCCCTAACCCACTTCTGAACAATAAATCATTTAAGCAGCAATTAAGTGCAGTCACAGTTATTTATTGCAAAAACTGACCATGAACAAGCAGTATAAAAGCATTACAAACAAGATCGTGTTGCATTCCAAGTCTTCTGAAGCCATACGATGTCTTTATGCGAAGAAGAGAGTAAAACATAAGGTTTTATCGCTGAAAATGATCCCGCTCTGTTAACGCACTCACATCTCATTCAAAAAAGATACTCCCGAGACACACAAGAGCCAATAGCATTTCACAACCAAGGCTGATGTAAAGTTTCTTCTGGCGGCATTCTTTTGAATTTGCACACAGACTGTAGCACACAGGATGAGCTTTGCAGCAGACGGAGACAGGGATCGCATCTATTCCTCTCACAAATTAGTGATGGTAAGTCCGGCTCTTTTCAAAGATTCTACTCTTTTGGCTCGGCTCCCTTAGAAAAGCCGGCTCTTACGGCTCCCAAATGGCTCTTCATTTAGTATCACTCTGAGCCTTCTATTTTAGACCAATTAAGCAATTGTGAATGGTTTGTGTGTTGGTAAGCAATTTTTTATTCCGTGTTTTTATAAAAGCCTTATTTTTATGCATTTTTTCGTTACAAAAAAAATACAGTTACTATTATTTAACATTTTAATAAAACTTTAATTGAACACAGAACTACAGCAAACAAA
Source organism: Sinocyclocheilus anophthalmus (assembly GCA_018155175.1). Lineage (NCBI taxonomy): Eukaryota > Metazoa > Chordata > Actinopteri > Cypriniformes > Cyprinidae > Sinocyclocheilus > Sinocyclocheilus anophthalmus. Next base: position 176,369 of record JADLZN010011167.1, on the reverse strand, counting down.
TCAAATAAATAAAGGCAAAAGTCTTAAAATTAAGACACTTTATAGCGCAGATTGGCATTCAGAAATATCAAATGCCTCAGCTTGGATATGCTGATGCGATTCCTCATCTCACAGACTCTCTCTGAGGGGAACGATGCTGCAACAATGCAGTGTCTTCCTACCTTAAAGGGGGTCATATGATGTTGCTAAAAATAACATTCTTTTGTGTATTTGGTGTAATGAAATGTGTTTATGCTGTTTAAGGTTCAAAAACCACATTATTTTCCACATACTGTACATTATTGTTGCTCCTCTATGCCCCACCTTTCTGAAAACCGTCGATTTTTACAAAGCTCATCGTTCTGAAAAGCAGGTGTTGCTTGTTGGCCAGCTATCCAGTGCATTGTGATTGGCCGAATACCTCAAGCGTGTGACATAAATGTTATGCCCCTTACTTACCATACTGTGATGCTGTGTCCCGGCCTGACAAGACAAAAAATCAACAAAACCCATTATAAACTAGGCATTCGTTGCATCCAGTGGGGACATAATTATGGATTATAATGACTTATACTGTCTTTATACGCATTGCGTTGCATCGTGCCGCGAAAACATAAAACCATGTCTGCATTTGTGATCAGAGAAATGACAAACAACAAATGTTACTCTACACTGCTCAAAACTCGCATTTGAATTGTCAGTGGCAAATCCTTTAAAAATGAAAACGTACTTACAGGCTGTGAGTTTAGAACAGTCTGCATTGTAGTCTACTCTCCCAGGATCAGGAAACAGTCCTCCATAAAATGTGCTGCACACATCTGAATATTTGGGTTGAACTGTTCTAGAACACAGTGGCGCAAAAACAGGGTATGCAGTATATGCAGTGCATAGGGGCGCCACACATAGGGGTGCACCATTTTGCCAAAATCATTCTGTGAAAATATTCTTTAATAAAACGTTAGAAATAATCAAAAGCTTAGTTATTAAAAATAATTAATGCAGCATTTTTATTTAAAGGGATATATGATGTGATTTCAATTTTTCCTTTCTCTTTGGAGTGTTACAAGCTCTTGGTGCTTAAATAATATCTGTAAAGTTGCAAAGACTAAAGTTTCAAATCCAAAGAGGATATTCTTTATAAAAGTTAAGAGTCAACCACTCCTACCTAAAACGGCTCATTCTAACCCGCCCCTGTGTTGTTCGTTGTAAAAGCGAAACTACTTTGTTTGTCTTTCCAAAAATGGACACGACTAGAAATCATTGGTTAAGTTGTATTTACAACACTGTTTCCAGAACAGTTTAACCCAAATATTCAGATTTGTGCAGCATATTTTATGGAGGACTGTTTTCTGATCTTGGTTGAGTAGACTACAATGCCGGCTGTTCTTGACTGTAAGTACGTTTTCATATTTAAGGATTTGCCACTGATGATTCAAACGCGAGTTTTGAGCAGTTGTAGAGTAGCGCTTGTTGTTTGTCATTTCTCAAATCACAAATGCAGACATGGTTTTATGTTTACGCGGTGCGATGCAACGCATAAAAAGACAGTATAATCATTATAATCAGAAATTATGTCCCCACTGGATGCAACAAAAACCTTGTTTATAATGGGTTTTAATGTTTTTTGTCTCGTCGGCCTTCCGATGAGCAATTGAAATGACGGTGCATCACTGTCCCATGGCGCAGTTCCTTTTGCCTCTTTCGAGTTTACTTGTAAGTCTAATATGAGGTCGCACGTCTCTGCACAGTTCATAAATAAACCGACTGTAAAAGTCAGTTGGATCTTCACATGGGGAAAGACAATAGATTTCGTTTGTGCAAGCGTTCAAAGGTTTATTTTCAGAAAACCAAACCGGTAACCAGCCTAGAAGAATGCCAGGAATGAAGATGCAGAATTCCTCAGCAGCGCAGGGACTACAATGGGCAGATGACCGAACCGGACGACAGTCTAAGGAACAGCGGCCTCCACAGACAAAGCAAGAGATCCTCACAGTAGCAGGTGGATCCACAATAGTCCGACGGTCACTTCACAGGAAGCCTCCAACAACGCACAGATACGAGAGCAGCAAACAGGAGATGGGAGAACACTGAACAGAGAACCAGAGTGAGCAAAACAACGATCCGACAGGGAATGAGCAACAAACTACTCAATATAAAGGGTGCAGCTGATCAAAACCAGCTGACCCTGATCGCTAATCAGCGATCATGAGTTGCCCAGCAACGCAGGTGACAGCCACACACGCACACAGACACACACAAAACAAAAGGAGGAATCCACAGACCTGCGAACCGTGACAGTACCCCTCCTCCTAAGAGTGCCCCCTGGCACTCCCATGCAAACGTACCTGTCGATTGTAATCATCGATCAGAGAGTGATCCAATATGTCTCTAGCAGGAACCCAACTTCTCTCCTCTGGACCGTAACCCTCCCAGTCCACCAAGTACTGAACACCGCGCCCCCTCCGTCTCGAGTCCAGAATCCGTTTGACCGAATAAGAAGTTCCCCTTCACGATGCGCCGTAGGGGGGGGGCTGGGGGGGGGGACCGGGGGGGCCAAAAGGCCCTGTTAATTGGTGAACGGAAAAACATGGTTTTGTAAATAATTTGGGGAAACATGAAACCGGAGGAATTCTCCGTGTAGTGACCGGTTTGTTTTTGTTTTTTGTTTTTTTTTCGTGAGATGGAAGTTTGAGGCTAACACTGGCCACTGTCTTGGACTAAGTGCCATCTAGTGACAGTAATGGCCTAATTAAATGTGTGGAGCTAAGTCTTTATTAATGCAACGGTTGCTGCTCGGTTATTTGGTGATTGTCAGATAGAAAGCCATCTACCTTGTTTGAGCCACGAGGCGTCATTCGTTGGAGCTTAGACCGGTTGCGCTCGCGGGCCTTAGTGCGTGCGCGCAACCTCGAGGAGAGCCGACCTTTTGGCGCCTTCTCGCAGTGAGGCGGCACCTCGGACACAACGCGTGAGCGGAGGGGTACCGCGACTTGGCTTCCAGGTTCTAAAAATAGGTGGTGGTACCTAGACTACCTTCAAATGAGAGAGGCCCGTGGACGATACTGGTAACGAGTTATGCGCATACTCAACCCATGAGAGCTGCTGGCTCCAGGAGGACGGATTCTGAGACACTAAACATCGTAACACCCGTTCCAAATCTTGGTTGGCCCGCTCTGTCTGACCATTGCTTTGGGGATGGAATCCAGAAGAAAGACTCACACTCGCTCCTAGCAATCGACAAAACTCTTTCCAGAATTTGGAAACAAACTGGGGTCCTCTGTCAGAGACCACGTCCATCGGGAGGCCATGAATGCGAAAAACGTGGTCAATGACAGCAACCGCTGTCTCTCTTTCCCTGGCATAAGGAATCTATACGTAGGGAACAAAATGGGCCTGTCCTTCGAGAACCGGTCACCACAGTAAGAACCACCGTGTTGCCCTGGGAGGGTGGGAGGGCTGTAACAAAATCTAGCGCAATATGGGACCAGGGTCTCGAAGGGACAGACAGCGGCTGAAGGAAACCCGCCGGGGGCTGATTGGAAGTCTTACCAACAGCGCAAACAGAACAGGCCAAAACAAAACTACGGACGTCACGAGCCAAGGACTGCCACCAGAACCATTGTTTTACCAGAAAAATAGTACGATTCACTCCTGGATGACAATTCTATCTTAGATGTATGTGACCCCATAGCGATAACGGGCGGACCCGGTGTGTGGGCTAACCTCTCGTGGGCACAAGAAACAACTCGGGGTGGGCACCGACGGTAGGTGTTTAACCGCCTTGTCACAAGGCATTCCGAACCTAGAGTTCGAGCCCAAGTACCCGCAGAGAATTACCAGCCCTCCGGCTCACGATGGCACTGGTAGAAAATGGACATTCGGAACGATCAAAAATGCGAGGACCAGTAGAGCAGTCGGGCTTGATGTGTCTTTGGAGCCCGGAGAGCGAGGGTACTCAATAGAAAAAATGCCACCGAGCCGAAAAAAGGTGCCGCACCAGAGACAAAAGGTAGTGAAAAGTAAATAAAATAAGAGGGCCTGCCTAGAGTTTTATCGTTTTAGCGGTCTAGGTACTCTAAGTTCTTGTTGATCGGTCCGACAATGAAAGGTACCTTTCCCCGAGCCGCTCCAACCAATGACGCCACTCCTCCAAAGCCAGTTTAACCGCCAACAGCTCTCTGTTACCAATATCGTAGTTGCATTCTGTGGGAGACAAATTATGAGAATAAAATGCGCAAGGCTGCATCTTGCCGTCCACGAGGGAATGCTGGGAAAGTACCACTCCAGCCCCCACCTCAGACGCGTCGACCTCCACCACAAACTGACGTGAAGGGTCGGGTGTCACCAGAATAGGAGCCGAAACAAAGCGGCTTTTCAGGTTGGTAAATGCAGCATCAGCTGCAACGGACCACCCGAACGTCAAGGCAGTCAAAGGGGCGGCCAGATGGCTGTAATTACGAATGAAACGTCGGTAAAAATTGGCAAAGCCCAGAAACCTCTGCAGGGCCTTGCAGGAATCCTGGGTTGGCCAATCTACCACGAGCCTAATTCTTGCCGGTGATCCTGCGCACTCTCGTATTTTTTTGGCTTTCCCCTCACTGACATCAATAACCCGGCAAGGTACGTAACCGACTGTTGCATGAAAAATAATACTGCATTTTCTTGTCTTCCTTTCTCTTTCCTTCCTCCGCCTTGACAAAAAGCCCATTCTCAAGCAGCCTCTGAAGCACTCGCCTGACGTGCTGAAAATGTTCCTGGAGAGACGAAGAAAAAATCAATATGTCATCCAGGTAAACATATATGAACTGGTCAACCATGTCTCTCAGCACATCATTGACAAGTGCCTGGAAAACCGCGGGGGCATTGGACAGCCCGAACGGCATAACCAAATATTCAAAATGCCCCCTGGGGAAAAAAAAAAATTTTAACTGCGGTCTCCACTCTATCTGCCCCTTTCTCCCTATTGCGACCAAATGAGAGTGCTTTGCGAAGAGCCACTTCGTAAAACGGACGCCCCCGCAGTGCCGCTCGATACTGCCCGAGACTCACGGTACAACGGATAATATTCCCTTGGCCGGGGGTGGATGTTAGTTTCAAAAAACCTCACAACCCTCGATAGTCAATACAAGGCCGCAGAGAACCATCCTTCTTACCCACGAAGAAGAATCCCGCCCCAGCAGGGGAAGAGGAAGGGCGGATGATCTTGGCTGCAAGAGAATCAGAAATATATTTCTCCATGGCCTCCCTTTCCGGAACAGAAAGCGAATATAACCTGCCTTTAGGCGGAGAAGTCCCTGGCAATAAATCTATAGCACAGTCATAAGGACGATGCGGAGGAAGAGAAGCTGCCCGAGACTTACTGAACACTTCCTTCAGGTCTAGGTACTCCTCAGGCACGTTAGGCAGGTCCAAAGGTTCCTCCTGTAACACAGAACAAGAAACAGAAGAACAAGCAGACAACAAACAAGACGCATGACAAAAGTTACTCCAAGAGCAAACAGTGTTCTGTTCCCAATTAATATGGGGATTATGACGGAACAACCAAGGATGTCCAAGGACCACGGGAACTAAAGGAGAGTCAATTAACAGGAGAGAGATCTCCTCAGTGTGATTACCAGAGGTGATGAGCTTGATAACAACAGTACTTTGGGTGACTGATGGCATAACTTGGCCACCGAGAGCATGAACAGATATGGGACGCGGAAGCTTAACCACAGGAATGTCCAGCTGAAAAGCGAGAGAAGCGTCGATGAAATTTCCCTCCGCTCCCGAGTCCAACAAATCCTGGCCATTGTGGAATCTATTGGCCCATTGTAGTCTGACCGGAAGGAGAGTAGCAGAAGAGGATTTCTCCAGAGATACACCACCCGTCAATAACCTCTGGTCTATTGACGGGCTTGGGCTTTTACCAGGCAATTGGTAACAAAATGACCAGCCGCTCCACAATAAAGACATAGTCCATTGCTTCTCCGGCGATCCTTCTCCTCCCTGGTCAGTCGCGTTCTGCCCACCTGCATGGTTTCCGGATCGAGAGCGGAACTGCCCGTAACATGAGAAGAGTCTGCCAAAGGAAACGAAAACTGACGAGTGCGTTGATCACGGCGTTGCAGACGATTATCCACACGAATTGCCAGTTCAATCAAACCATCCAGACTAGTGGGCAAATCCAAAGCAAAAATCTCCCCTTGGATACGGTCAGCCAACCCATGCAGGAACTGGTCCCACTGTGCCTCCTCGTTCCATTTGCTCTCCGCCGCCAGAGTGCGGAAATCAATAGAATAGTCCGTAACCGAGCGGTTGCCTTGCTGTAATTCCGCCAACTCCCAGGCTGCCTCCCGACCAGAGACCGCTCGATCAAACACTCTCTTTAGTTCTTCGGTAAATGACTGGAACGAGAAGCAGCAAGGATGTTGACTTTCCCATACCGCTGTTCCCCACAGAGCAGCGCGTCCAGTTAACAGGGTAATCATTAACGCCACCTTAGATCGCTCCGTTGGAAACGATGTGGGTTGAAGTGTGAAAAACAAAGAACATTTAGTCACAAATGCTCGACATTGCTGTGGCTCACCGGAATAGGAGGCGGGTGGGGGTAGACGAGGCTCGCCATGATGATCCACTCGCTCAGATGGACGGGGTACAGGCTAAGGTGGTATAAGACACAGTGAGAAATGCTACCGGCTGTATCAGTACTTGAGTATTCTGGAGCTGGGAGCAGTTACCCAGTCAGACACCTGCGCTACAATGGCCATGCACTGCAACTAAACCCGTTGCCATGATTTTTCACCATCACTGTTTGATCCAAACTGTGCATTGTGTTACTGGTAAGAAAATCTCTCCATTCAAATCCCATTTACTGAATACCATCCTGGTCAGATCGTTTAAGGTCAGGGAATTTCAGGGAAAGACAAGAGATTCATATTCGCAAAGCGTTCAACAAGCGTTTCTCATTTATCAACAAAATGCCAACCGCGGCCGACCAGGGCAACCTAGAAGATGCACACAGAATGAAGATGCAGAACTCCTCAGCAGTGCAGGGACTACAATGGGCAGATGACCGAACCGGACGACAGTCTAAGGAACAGCAGCCTCCACAGACAAAGCAAGAGATCCTCACAGTAGCAGGTGGATCCACAATAGTCCGATGGTCACTCCACAGGAAGCCTCCAACAACGCACAGATACGAGAGCAGCAAACAGGAGACGGGAGAACACTGAACAGAGAACCAGAGTGAGCAAAACAACGATCCGACAGGGAATGAGCAACAAACAACTCAATATAAAGGGTGCAGCTGATCAACACCAGCTGACCCTGATCGCTAATCAGCGATCATGAGTTGCCCAGTAACGCAGGTGACAGCCACACACGCACACGAGACACACACACCCCCAAACAAAGGAGGAATCCACCAGACCTGCTAACTCGTGACTAGAAACTGCGATACAATCAGGTCGTGCAGGTTAAGTCACAAAATTGACGCAAAATGGCGCTTAAACTGCAAACTGTGCATGCATGTATGTTCATTACATTAATAACGTCCTTTCATCATGCATTGCCCCTACGGAAATATTCTGCAATTTCGAGATCACATTAGGGTGGTCGCAAGATTCATCGGCATATGTAATTTTTTTTATTTTTATATAAAAATTTTTAATGCACAAGTATGGTCCATTTGAGCCAGTGCCGGTTTACTTTTAACTAGAAAATATGCCCTATTTTTCCCTTAATTTTAAATACGAAAATGAAGAAATTAAACATATTTTAAATGCTATGAAATACCATTTTACATTCTTGGCTATTATGAATTCATACCATTATTGAAATGACTGATTTAAGTATGACAAAAGTGCCTGCAGTGAATTCAATATTTGACAATTAATAGAAGGTTAAACATGACTGATACTTTCAGAGTTCATTTGAGGATATAAAATTCAGGTGAGGTTGACTAAGTTTACTGCATGTCTCATCCATGATGGGCCTATACATGTTTGCGAACGAGATGTTTGGGGGTGTTTAAGAACCCGTAAACCAAGCTTACTGAGGCAATAAAGCTTTTGTTAAAATACCTGGAGTCTAGGTAATAGCCTTCCAAAATAATACAAAAATTGTCATTCATTCAGTATTACTTGATGTAATTCACAAATATCTCAATTATAATTAAGGACAAATTAATTGTATTCAGTTGTGTTATAGGCACTAAAACAGTCCAGTAGTCAAATATATATCTATATTGAAATAATGATGATTTCTGTGCCACTTCGGCAAGACCTGTTGCTGCCTAAGTTCCTTCCTGGCCCCCCTTTTGATAACATCCTTGCTCTGCCACTTGACGAAGAGCAAAAATTAGTTTTTGTAAATGTGTAATAGAGATTTTAACCATGTCCTAATATAATCCTTAGCAAACTTAATGAACAAGACACTATATTAACGAGTAGATAAATGGATAAAAGGAAACAAAAATGATCCTCTGCTTAGCCATTTCCCCATATCGTGACTTGCAAAGTGCATGACATTCATTTTATAGTATTTGTTTTTTCTACCAGTTGAAATCTTAGCAGAACAATCTTTACACTTGCTTGGCAATTTTCCATTATTCTTCAATACAATTTTAGTAAAAAAAAAAGTGCAGATGTTCTTTAATCTAATAATTTTACTACATATCATATGTGACCAAAAGATGATATAATATAATAATAAATAATATCTAATATATATATATTATATATTGATATATATATATATCTTATTATATATATCAACATTACCTAACTAAAAAAGTTGAGGAATATTACATGTGGGTTTGTGAAATGAAACAATGAGATGAGTAAAATGTGTCTACGTCTGGGTCTGCCAGTCAGGAGTTAAAAGGGTGATGTTATGTGACACACTTTTTTTGGACCAACTTCTTTTTTTACTTTTTCCACTGTTTTTCCTTTGCTATGGAATTAAAAAAGAGGGGAATGGTTTAAACTTTTGTCACTTTTTCACTCCTGATGATTTGTATCCTTCCATGTCACAAGCTTGTGAATGGGACTTATGAATCATGACCTTCCAGAAAGTTTTCTTTGTGAGTTGTAGTGGTTAGAGCTACTCTAGAATACGTGGGGCACCGTACACTGTGATCTTGCCTACACCCGACGATCAAATGTTGCAGTTGCGCACCCTACTGGACAGGGTTTTGTAATACAACTTACCACTGAATCTAGTCCGTGGGTTCGCCTCAGTTTGAAGGCCAACAGTAAGTAGTTTCACGATTTCGCAACAAAACAGCCACAGTGCGATCTTACAACATGGGGCGGGCGTGGCCAGCAAGCAATAAGTTACGTCCTTCGTTTCTTTGCATGAACTTTGGTGGCGGCGTTATGGCTAGATCGTTCGTCCGACTAGTGATGGTAGATTGTAACGGGGGGCGTGAGCAAGACGTGACGTACTTGCTGAGACTACCATATCAGCAAAAAACTTATAATTAAGCAGCACGACGCCCTCAGAAACAACAGGGTGCAGGGTCAACGAGGGCAAACAGTAATCTGGCGGGCAAGACACTGTAATCCTAGGGCAATGCGAAGGTCAATGAATCGGCGAACAAATCAAATGGGGTCAAGACCTAAAGGGACAAATCCAGCGTGAGCAACAGGTCGAAGATCAGAAGCTCGAGAAAAAAGGCAAGGCATAGACTATGCTAGGAGGCATATGACGAGCCTAACGAGGGCTCTTGGAGGGGAGCTACCAGAGATATTTCGGCTAAACTACTCGGTCCGAGGGAAGGGATCAGAGTGAGAGCTAAATAGTGAGTGAGTGATATGAAACAGATGTGTGCAATCAGTGAACCAGCTGTGTGCAATCAGTGCAATGAATGAAGGGATATGTAGTCCGGGGTGATATGCCACAGTGTGTAGTGCGAGAGTCAATGAAAACGGAAAGGGTGACCTCTGATGGCTAGCAGGTGGAAAGTTCCTGTTGACGCGTATTCGTGACAGAGCCCCCCCCCCGTCCCCCCCAAGGAGCTGCTTCCAGACGCTCAAAACCCTTTACAAATACGGAGGGCGGTGGAGTGGAGGCGGAACAAGGGGAGGGATGGAGGACCATGATCCACCTATGAAAGAGGAGAGACCGGGAACTGAGGCAGAACCAGCAGAGTAGAGAGCCAGGGCGGAGCCGACAGTACAGGTGGAGCAAAGAACCACCAGAGCCAGACAGCAGACAACCACGGCGGGGCAGAAGACCACCACGCCAGACAATAACCACGCTTACCACGGCAGAGGACCACCAGAGCCAGACAGTGGACCACCACGGTGGGGCAGAGAACCACCAGAGCCAGACAGTAGACCACCACGGCGGAGTAGAAGGAACAGAGAACCCCCTTGGTGAACCACACTGATCAGGAGACCATGGTGGAGACTGTAATAACGAAAAAGCAGAGACAGACAACACAGACAGAACATTGGGGTTGACAGATANTGCTTGAGGGCTTACAACAGCCTTGCAGTGTCCATACCTGCCCAATGTCCATATGAGAAGCTGCTGGATCATTGTGTGGCCGAGTATTCTGTAACGGAAGGAATACAGGAAGCGTGCTGATCCATCTGCAAGGCTTTATTCACAAGAGACGTCAAAAACAGGCATAGGTCAGACAAAGGCAAACAGGTATATTGAGGACAAGACACAAGAATAATCCTATGGCGAGCGGGGGGAAGGTCAACTGAACGGCGAACAGAACTCAGAAGGCACGACTACAGGGATAAATCAGGAAAACCGGCGAAGATCGGAACCGTGAGACTGGCTGTCTAGCTAGGAGGTTAGCGAGGGCTCTGTAGTGTAGCTATCAAGAGATATGTGCTAAACAATACTCGGCAGAGGGAAGGGATCAGAGTGTGTGTTAAATAGTGAGTGAGTGATATGAACCAGCTGTGTGCAATCAGTGCTGTGTGCAATCAGTGAAACAGCTGTTTGCAATCAGTGCTGTGTGCAATCAGTGCTGTGAATGTGGGATATGTAGTCCGGGATGATATGCTACAGTGTTTAGTGCGAGAGTCAATGAAATTGGAAAGGGGGACCTCTGATGGCTAGCAGATGGAAGTTCATGGACCGGATACGTAACAAGTAGAATTTGGCATGTTTAAACAAGGTGTTTTAGGAGGGCGTGGACGAGTCTTACTTTTATAAAGAATATCTCTTTGGGTTTGAGACTTTGGGTCTTTGCAACTTTAGGGATCTTATCTATTCACTAACACTTGTAACACTCCAAAGAGAAAGGAACTTGAAATCGCATCATATGACCCCTTTAACCACACACTTGTCATATTCTGATTGGCCTTAATCACTCTGTCTCCTCTCCCCCAATCAGCTGTTGTAGGGTTTTTTATTAGCTCTAAAAAGGGAAATATTTATGACTAACTATAACTGGTTATGATCAATAATAAATATTTAGATTATATCTTCGAATTAACTGTAGCAGAATCAATATTACAATTTTTTGATCTGTCCGTCCACTGAGCAGACAATATAATTATTTATCGATTCAAGGAACTATTATTTTCCTGGCTGAGGAAGAATAAACTGTCCTTCTTTGTGCAGTGCTAGCAGTAATTTAGCAAAATGTAGCAAGGGTTCACACATTCATTGACTTCGAATTGTGAGCAGCAAACAGAGACAATCCGTTGTGAATATAATGTATTTTAATAAATTAAACTACATCTAACATATAACTAAGCAAAACACATATACTGTATATACAGAATGAAACAAAGTAAGGAAAAGAGAGAGAATAGAAAAAGAATGGCAGTATTTCACATCACTTAACCACAACCTTTGAAAATCATCAAAGAATCCAAAAATCACCTTAAAAGGGGCTGAAACTTAAACACGCATCTAAATAATTTTAAGCGGTTACTTGCATTGGTTTTCGATTGCTGAAGAAGAATCCTGATGCGGTAGACACCGGAGGTCTTTTGATGAGTTCGTGAGGAGTCAGCTGGAAGTTTTTACTTCTGGTTCTTCTGAAGAAGGAGAAGTCCACAGCGACTAAAGTTACTTGGAGATAAAAACTGCCGGAAAATAAAAACTGAAGAGGAAGATCTTGAGAGTCTTGGGAAAGTGTTGTCTCAAACGAAGAGGGTTTTCTGAGCAAAGATTATTTCGGGCTAATCACTTTTGAGGGTTCCTATTCTGTGTGGACTGGCCAATACCAGGCGTGAATTTTTGAGCGGGAGAAGTTTCCTTTGTTTCCCTTCATGGCTCATTTGCATGTTTTATGGCCGGTCTGGAATTTCTGTAGTTTTAACCCAAAATATAGTACAAATCGTATGATGCGTTTCACAATCACATACTGTACATCATTGTTTGAGAAATAAAGAACAGATCATTTTGATACCAAGAACAAAACATCTAAAAGATCTTAAAGCAGAGATACATACTACACCTGAATATCAGTTTTATGGCTTTAACTAATAAATACGAGTGGTACCTCAGCTAATCTAATAGGATTGTACAAACAACACATGCAATATACCAGATATATTTGTAGAGTATAATAAGTAACGTCTTATGGTGTGTTTGGTGTTGTGTGTTTTGCTTGTCCACCAGGCCATCGGGGTCTTTACAGCTTCTTTGACGTGTTTGAAGTCATATGGTGAGAGATAGTGGAGGAACTGGTTAAATCTCCTGATGGCGAGGAACCAATTTTGCATTTCACCCCCATACAACGGAAAGTCCTCTGACAATAACTGTAATTTATGCAAATGTCAAAGGCTAAAAGTGTCTCTTAAGCCATAAGAACCCAAAGATCATGCATGATTCTACGCAGACACTACACTGGTGTGTGGTGGGTGTTCTGGCACACTATGGCTGCCGTCGCATCATCCAGGTGGATGCTGCACATTGGTGGTGGTTGAGGAGATTCCCCCCTTCTATGTAAAGGGCTTTGAGTAGCCAGAAAGCGCTACATAATGTAAGGAATTATTTTATTATTATTATTATTATTAAATCCTGCTTTCCCATCTCTCTCTCAGTCGCTCTGTGTACCTGGTCTTTACCACTACACTCGCTATCTTCGGAGCGTGTACCCCCCTTCCTTCTTTCACATAATGGTATGATCCTAGTCTATCCTCCCATGTGATTGGCCGAATGTGTATTTTTTTTTTCTGTAACAAAATGAAAACTGTGAAACATGCTTTTATGAAAACACTGAATAAAAAATTGCTTACCAACACAGAAACCATTCACAATTGCTAAATTTGCACTGGCTACCAATAACTGCTCGCATAAAATTCAAGTCATTGATGTTTGCCTACAAAACCACCACTGGCTCTGCACCCAATTCATTATTTCAGACTTATGTGCCCTCTAGAAGCTTGCATTCTGCAAGTGAACCTCGCTTTATTGTGCTATCCCAAAGGGATCACTTTCACTTCCCACACAAAATCACTTTTAGGGCTGGGACAGTAAATTGATGCATCGCAAATCGCGAAATGATTCTGAGATTTTCCGAAGGCATCGCGATTCTCTCTTGAATCGATTCTGAGCTTAATTTTTAACAGCAGATGGCACTGCGTGCTTTAAAAATACACGTGTTCTGCTTGCTTCCAGTTCCTTACACACGCACCACTTGAACCTAAAATAATAATTCATAAAGTTCGAAAAGGTTGAAGCGAATTACAAGGATGTTCACATTGAGCTGTGTTTACATTAATCTCGCATCATAAAGGCATTAGAAACATAAAAGCCGATGTGCAAGTACATTTAACCACTTACATTACTGAGCCGAACGCACAAGCGCTCTTCTTCGTAAGCATTTGAGTGTGTGGTTAAAAACTAACCTAGATCGCCATCTGCTGTTAAAAACTAAGCTCAGAATCGATTCGAGAGAGAATCAACGATGCATTCCGATAATCTCAGAATCGATCCACAAAACGCGATGCATCGATTTATTGTCCCAGCACTAATCACTTTAACTGACTTTTAAATTAAATGTTCCCTCCTGTTGGAATGACCTGCCCAACTCAATCCGAGCTTCTGAATCCTTAGCCATCTTCAAGAATCCTCTTCCATCTTTATTTGACCCTCTAACTCCAGCACTCTCTATCCTATTCTATTCTTTAAAAAAAAACTTGCCTCTTTTAGACTTGCACTCTATTTATTTACTAACTGCTTGTTTTCTTTAAAAAAACTAACACTAGCTTGCTCTATTCTTTTTTTCTATTCTATCTGTTTTCTTTTTATTTATTATATAATTGAAAAAAACTTTGCTACGTGTACTGCGTTTGGCTAACTGAGACTTGTCATAGCACTTATTATATTATTGCTCTTTTGTTGGTTTTTATTGCTTCTATTGTCCTCATTTGTAATCGCTTTGGATAAAAGCGTCTGCTAAATGACTAAATGTAAATGTAATGTAATGTAAATTGGTTAAAATAGAAGGCTCCAGCTGAAGATTCGGCTCTCCCCGACGGGAATCAGCTCTTCTTGTTCACTACAAAGAATCGGCTCTTAGGTCCAGCGCAGACTTATTCGTGAACGACACATCACTATCACAAATCAATCATTTTGCCTCGGAAGACTTGGAATATTAATACTTTTTAAATAAATTATGACTCTACAGTTAGTATCTGCCTGTTATATCTTGTGTTTTATTGACAAATGGTAGGTTTAGGGTCAAGGGTTGGGTTACGTGCTCATAAATGTGTAAATAGTGTAATATAAATAAAACTGTTGTGACTGTTTATATTGAAAAATCACACCCCAACATATATGCAATATATAAGGCTAAGGGTTCCTTATTTAAAGCAGGAGGACCCTGCATGGAGGACCCTGCACGTTGAAAAATAACGCTAAAGGGGTACCCTGTGCGTCAAATATAACGCCAAGTTGTCCTGACCAAGCGTCAATATGTAATGAGTTGAGCGTGAGAACGTGTTGAAAATATCAATGCTATTACAAAGATACAGTGTTTTATTTAGCACTAGATATTTTGCATCATTCCTCTTCTCGTGTAGTACCATGAATGCTTTTACATCAGCATTTTATATTAATGTTGGTCATCTTTACTGACAAATATACACACCTGCTATGGAATGTTTTTTTGTCTACAGTATTCCACCTTTTTAATTTAGATACTTGACTTGAGTCCTAGTAATTGACAGACAGTTCCATGTGTTGCTTCTGTACGCAGGGTGAACCTGGATTCTTTGGGCCTCAAGGTGAACCTGGGCTTCCAGGCCTGCCAGGAACTAAGGTGTGTTTGTAACACAGCCAGTGATGATATATATCACAGTTTAATATAGTGGTCTTTGTTTGTGGTTTCATTCAGATGTGTCAGTGGTAGCTCTGTTAAGGACTGAAAGGTTAACAAACAACAAATGACTCAAAAAGTTTGTTCAGTTTGTGTGGGAGCACTACTCTGCAATCTACTGAGAAAAAAAGCTCCATTTAAACTATTTTTACCAGACTTTTTTATTACTTAGATTATTAAACCAATGTACATATTAAATTAGTATTTGATTAAATAAGTAAGATTTATGTAAGAGGCAATGCAGTGAGGCACCTATGAAAAAAAATCTAATCAATGACTGCGTTTGAAATCGCATACTCAATGAGTAGGTACTTAATTTCAGTAAGTACTTAACAAGCGCTAAAAGAGTACATACTCTACAGCCAAATCTCGTTAAGTATGAATGAGATCCGAATCAATCCGCTATGTTGACAGTATATGTGACCTATTATGAACATACAGGCAACAACTAAAAGGATACGAGAGACAGGTTTATTAGATAGAATCATCTATCGTAAATGATGAGTTGAGGAAAAATTGCAATTTTGTGGTCTTAAGAAACAGTGGCCCTTTTATGGATGAAAGTACAACCAAAAAATATAAAGTTTATATTTTAAACCTACAATATGACCACAGTTTTATCCGTAAAATATTATATTTATATTGAAATACCCCAAATCTGTCTTTTTCATATGTTAATGTCTTTATTGATGTTAAAATCTTTCACCCAAGCAAAAACCAGCTAAATCTTCTTTCGTCTTTTTCTGTTGAATAACTCTTGTCTCAGCCCCAGGCGTATAAAATAGCAAACTTATCAAACAATGTGCCTTACTTTAAGTACGAACCCATATATATGTTTATATTAGGATTGTTCACAGGGCCGTGCAGGACCTTTGGCGGGGCATGTGCCAAGTATCAAAGGGGGACAGGAGCAACGGCTTTAATCGGGGGGGCTCCTGCTGAGACATTGTATCGAAAACGGATGCTCGTACCTGATAGCAGCAAATGGCGTGACGCAGTTTGAAAAAAGAACACACAGAACGGAAAAAGACATTTTATAGTTTTAACAGTTTAAATCAATATTCTATTCCACCTCTTAATCACTTGAAAATTTTTAGTAATTTAATGGACTTAAATTAGGCTAGATTATTATTGAGTTTACAGGGTATGGTGGTTTTGCTGTTGTAAACACTACTTTTGTTGTTGTAGAAAAATATTTCTGTCTTATTTAAAACATAATTATATTATAATCCTGTTCTGAATTTATAATTTTTTTTAAATTATAATGATGATAAAAACAGGACTGATAAGTAGCCTATAAATCGGAGGATGAGAAAAAGCCTGTCACAGGGGTCATGATTATTTTAAGGCACTCTACGTTTTTAAAACAAATACTGTAATAAAAAAAGTTCGAAGTAATAGTTTTTTAGTCAGATAACATGAAGACAAGACCCATCGACGCCCTTTAAACTTTTCCCAATCAAACAGCAAGAACGAAAGAGAACAGGCACCTTTGTTTATATTGCTGTGTGTAGAACGTTAGCTGCATTTTTAATATTTAATTTTAAAGAAATGTAATTTCGTCCACCGCCACTTTTTTTGGGCAGGTGTTTCACATAGAGGTTCTGAGATTTAAATTCAAAGAGACAGTCTTTGCATGACCTGACGTTTTATTCATATCCAAAATGAGGAGAAGTGAATATCTGGATGCATTGTATGTTTAATTCATACTCGAAGCCAGAGGGCGCTCGTTTGCGCAGAAAGTCCAAAACAGACTCATAGAAGGAATGACTTATGACGTGCAGGAAACCCTAATATGGACAAAAGCATCCGGCTATTGCTGTAGCTGAGCTGAATAAAAAGCAGAAAAAAACGTGAAGACAATAAACACACGATTGCGAAAATATATGGTTTATGTGTGTTTTTGAAGTTATCTCCAGGTAATAAATAAATTTTATGAATAATGCAGTACTGATTGACGAGTGGTTTAATTCAGTGAATCTCAGCTTGTTTGACTTCAAAGTCCCCTTTGTCCAAGACAATATTTGAAGGCCTTTCCATCTAAGCTGACATGTACTTCTGGTACTTCTACTGTAATAAAAATATACAAAATCATAAATATTATGTATTATTTATGTATTATATGTATTATTATTATTAATAATAAATATTATAATATTATATGTTCAATTAAGATTTTTTTTATATAACTATATGTAATAATTTTAAACTATTGAGGAAACCTTGGATTTTACAGTGTACATGGCTCCTGGGGAGACCCACTGATCTAATATTTGTAATACAAAATGTGTACCTTTAAGCGGGTTTAGCTGGTCCAAAAAAAACATCACTGTAAAACTAATTAATAAATAAATAATAAAATATTTTGTAGGGAGAGAGAGGAGAACAAGGACCGCCTGGCAAGGGTGAACGTGGTGAGACAGGTCCAGCAGGACACAAGGTAAGATGAGCAGTAAATAGGTGCAGTGGTCGTCTGAGGAAGAGAAAAGTCATTAATGTTGAGAAAAGTCTCAATGTCACAATGAGCAGATAATGTCCAGTATGCCGCACAGCTATGTATACACTTTTCGAAAAAAAATTAAGGGAAAACTTAAATCACACACTGGATTAGAGGTCGACCTATTGATCGGCCGGCCGATTTTTGGCATTTTTTAATTAAACGGCATCGGCCGATTGTGCTGCAACAAAAAAAAAAAAAAATTAGGCAATTTATAGCAGGCGCATTCGGCGGGAGCTAAGCGTTGTTGTGGAACGCCGGAGAATCTCTTCTGGGCTGCGTGATTATTACTTCGCGTGGACTCCGACTCGCAAGCCTCGGACGGTGCGCGCACCTTCCCAAACTTTTATACTTGTCGCATTCGCCCTTGTACTATTCTTTGAAACAACAGGGGGTGATGAGGAGTAATTTTCTTCTAAAACCATCGGGAATCACCGGTGAGAAGAAGTAATTTGCCGGTACCGGGTGTGCCTCACACGTCCTGAAAATTAAAGCTGCGGGCTCTTTGATCACCCTCTGGTGGCTGGCTGCAGTACAGGTCATAAACCCCGCCCTCTCCATGAAAACGAATGGGACTTGAGTCAAAATAAAAAAATTAATACTTCCAATACAATTTTCCGAAAGATGATTTTGGTCATATAAGGTATCACGCTGATATATGTTAAATCACGCTGATATATGTTAAATTGTTTGTTTTTGTGATAAGTATGATTTTAGCTAGTAATTTGATGCTATAAAAACAGGGTGTGTCGTTGTGTGATTGTTCCTGCGGGAGTGGGCAGGAGTTGTACCGCTCACCTAACGGACATACTGCGCAGACTGGGCTCCAACGAATCTTACTGCACAGACTCGGAAGTAAAAGACATTGACTCAAGATGACAGTGGCCATACTGAGAATGTTTTGGCTTCACTTTTCTACAGTGGAAGGAATAGAAGACACGTCGTCCATCTTTTTTTACAGTCTATGGCCGGTACAAGTCTTCTCGCGTGATGAATGAGTTGATGAATTAATCATTTCTTTATGTACAAACTTAAAACAATCTTAAACTATTGCCTTTATTTAGCATCAAACACAAGACAATTTTAAGCAAATAGTGTATAATCAGTATCTAAATGAATTCTAATTCTATTTTTATACAATAAAAATAAAACTTACTTCAAATAAAAAGCCTTGGACAAACTATGCATTGTTTTCCGTCAAAGCATCAAAAAGCACCTGATGGAGTTGACACACAAACTGCTTCTGTTTCACACAAACGCCGGCACAGACGTGCATGTTCGGCTAGAATCGCCCTGAACTCGTGCATCTTCGGATGCGGAGCTGCACAGAAAGTAAAAAAAAATGCAGTGCACACCGCCATCTGAAATGAGAATGAAGTCATATTTGCCGTGCACCCAAGCGAACTTGCGGACGCGTCGAGTATAAATCAGCCTTGAGACGGAGCATCTCAGACTCACACTCTACAGCCGCTTCTTGTTTACACACAGCTTCAGCTAATGATGGCAGGGCAAAACAGACCGTTTCGAAAGCGTAATTACGTTTTACCCTACAAGAATTGATGCCGGTGTAACGGTTTAACCATGTTATCTGGTGACCAACTTCCTGGTTCAGGTCTCCACTCCAGATGACATATCACTGACGTGATATTAAGCTGTCTAATAAATGCACACTTGCTCATTACATGATTTTGATATTCTTGTAAAGATTACAAATTATTGGTATGATCGCCCGTAGCGACTTAAGAACGGAAAATAAACAAAAAAGTCTGTGTTGGTGTGGGTTTCGAACACGCGCTAAAAGATGCTGCACCATGAGACGCCAGTAATGAACGCACTGAGCTGCCGAACGGCACTGGTTTAGCCACAGATTTCTGGATTGAAGACAGGATTCTACTCTCGGCGTCACGTTGTACAGCTGGTTGAATCAAGGAAATGTGACAGTGTTAATGTCATAAGTCGGGTTTGCCTCTAGTTTTCTTTTTCTTCTCTATTTCTCTATTTGCTATCCTAGACTCAGCTGTTCGTGATTACAATCAGCACTTGCGCTGATTGGGACCGCATCTTTTCCCTCTTTACGCTGATTTACCTCTCTATTTGCATGTGACAAGGCTCTTCGCCAGATTATTGTGCTTTCATGTCAGTATCTTGGCTCTCTTTTCCGTCATTTGTGAGATCCAGTCGAGTCCAGTTCTGCACTGTCTAGTCAAGTCCTGTTGTGTGACTTACCTGGATTTCTGCCCAGTTTTCCAGCTACCCTCTGCCAGCAGTTCGCTCTCCTCCGGACGCTGTCCTCTGGTCTGTACAGTCTAAGAGGTAGTCACTCCTTGACCTGCAGCTCGGGGTGGTGCCCCGAACTCTCAAGTCAAGTCAACCCTTATGTTCCAGTGCTCCTGTGTTAAAGTCCAGTTCTGCAACCGCCAAATACAGCCAGTGAATGGCAGACTGCCTAAGTTTGTTTTTGTGGACAATAAATCCTCTGTTTGACTTGCCTTTGCTTCCGGGTCCTTTTATCCTGACAGAATAGTCTGGCCACAGATGGACCCAGCGATGGAGACTCCAATTCGATCAGCAGTGGAATTGCAGGGCGCAATGCTGGGCCAACACGAGGAGGAACTCGCCGCCGCCAGGTTTGCCGTGGATAGCCTGTCAGCCCAGGTGAGGATTTAACCAATCGCTGCAGAGCCTGCATCCTGAGCAGCCGGCCATGCCTCAGCCACGTAATCCTCCTGAACAACGCATTAACAATCCTCCTTGCTATTCTGGACAGCCCACAGAGTGCCGAACCTTTTTGACGCAGTGTGAGGTGGACTTTTCCCTCCAACCTACTAATGCCGATGATTGCTCAAGGGTAGCTTTTTTTACTCTCTCTCCTGACTGGGCAGGCTCGTGACTGGGGAATGGCAGTGTGGGAGTCGGAGGCAGACTACTGCGAGTGATTCTCTTCGTTTAAGGAGGAGATGATAAAGGTGTTTGACCGCTCCGTTTATGGCCTCGAGGCATCTTGACAACAAGCCACACTTCGCCAGGGTAGGCGGTCTGCTGCCGATTATGCAATCAAGTTCCGCACCCTAGCGGCCACCTGTGAGTGTAACGAGCCAGCCCTCACTGCCCGCTTTCTGGAGGGTCTCTCTGGGGAGATCCCGCTTGGACCAGCTGGTTGAACTGACCATCCGGATCGACAAGCGCTTTAAGACGCGCCACCGCGCCCGCATCTCCGTTCCTGAGCAACGGGTGGTTTCGCCTGCCGTTCCACCTATGGTAGTGGCCACATCTGAACCCGAGCCCATGCAGCTAGGGGGTTTCCATATCTCTGCTGCGGAGCGTCAGCGCTGCATTACGGGGGGTCTCTGCATGTATTGTGGTGCTCCGGGGCATTTTGCCGCAAGGTGTCCAGTAAAAGAGAGAGCTACCTCTTCCCCATCTCATAGGACTCGTACCTTCCTCGAGGCCTGCCTACGCTGCGGGGGCTCCTCTTTTCCCTGTGCGGCCCTTGTTGATTCAGGGGCAGAGGGGAACTTCATGGATGAGGACTGGGCTATCAATCATGGCATTCCTCTTCAAGTGCTAAGAGACCCTCCCACCATCTATGCCCTGGATGGTCGCATCCTCTCCAAGATCCTTCGAGCCAACATCCCGGTGAGTCTCACCATTTCTGCCAATCACCAAGAGACCATTTCATTTTTTTTCCCTTAGCGCCTATCGTCTTAGGACACCCCTGGTTAACGCGGCATAATCCCCAAATTAACTGGGTAGCGGGCACTGTCTAGTCGAGTCCTGTCGTATGACTTACCTGGATTTCTGCCCAGTCTCCCAGCTACCCGCTGCCAGCAGTTCGCTCTCCTCCGGATGCTGTCCTCCGGTCCGTACAGTCTAAGAGGTAGTCGCTCCTCGACCTGCAGCCCGGGGTGGCGCCCCGAACTCTCAAGTCAAGTCAACCCTATGTTCTAGTTCTTTTGGGTTAATGACCAGTTCTGCGACCACTGGATACGGCCAGTGAATGGCAGACTGCCTAAGTTTGTTTTTGTAGACAATAAATCCTCTGTTTGACTTGCCTTTGCTTCTGGGTCCTTTTATCCTGACAGTTAACTTGTGACCTGTGTTTACCTATTATGAAAATGAACCATAGTAAAAAGCTGACAACATTTTATGGTTTATGATATTAAAGTACATTTCATAGACTCTCAGACAATGTAAATGTGTGGCTACTATAGTTTAATTACAAACGCTATCGTTAAACTATATTTACTATAGTAAAAACATGGTACATTTTCTTCAGAAACTATAGCTGATGTCTCATTTGATGAACGCAGTAATGCTATTTCCACATTGTTTTGCCACGATTTTCTCGTAGAAATACTTTGGAAACTGTCATTTGACTTCTTTATTTGATTGTAGTGAATAAAAATCACCCATAACCTCTGTGTCGCTTTAGATACTCACACTAGTAGATTGATTGCCTTTAAAAACATTTTAATGCATTTTTAAAATATAGTTGGACCCCTTGAATTGTAAAATACTACATTCTAAATGCTAATATGTAAGGCAGTGAACCGCTATCACAGCTTACTGTAGGCTATGGTGCATCCTTATATGCGATAACATTTTGCTGTGTTAATTTTGATACTTTCCACAATGTGTTTTTTTTTTCTAATTGTATATCAAAACATGATAATTTAGCTTAATGGTTTACATAATTTATAAGCAGTATTTTGATGAGAAAACAGTGTTAAGTCACAGCATAAAAAGAAGCTTGTGTACAAATATAAGTGTATTAGTGTGGTTGGATAGCTCAACGTGATTCCACCTGTCGTATACAAAAATGAACTATTTTATATGGGTTCGAAGCTGTCTCAAGCTGCTGTGATATTTTTTTTGCTTATTTTATTTTCTAATGCTGATTAACCGTGTGAACATTTACGGTCTATATTTAGCCTACATATCGACTGCAAATATATTCACAAGCAGAAAATAACTTTATAATTAGAATTAATCGGCTAGGGAACGTAATAGTTACAAGGTAACACGTTTACAAAGTAACATTATAACATTTAGATGCAGCATTTCGAATACAGAATACAATTTAGGCTATAATAGTATAATCAAATAAAATACCAGCTAGTGAATGCAAATCACAAGTTAACACGTTTACAATGTAATATTTATAAACAGCGTTTCAACTAGAATTTATCTTTTTACTACAATAAAGAAATCAAGTGACATGCTTCCAAAGTATTTCTATGAGAAAATAACAGCGAAACAATGTGGAAATAACGTTACTGCGTTCATCAAATGAGCCATCAGCTATAGAAAATGTACCATGTTTTTACTATAGTAAATATAGTTTAACGATAACGGTTTTAAATAGGAAAAATATCAAAACTCTTTGGTCATTTTTGAGCGAGATGCTAATGGTCTAATCAGATTCAATGATCTATGCTAAGCTACACCTAAACAGTGCTACCGCCAGCCGGAGATCGGCGAATCGGATTCGACACGGTAAAAAAACTCCAATAGTAACTGAGGGGAGTGAAAATTGCCTAATTTTCAATAGGGGAGGTCACTTAAGCTGTCTACACTGTGAAATTAATCTCTTACTTACATTGTACATACCTCTGCATGTCCAGAATTCAGTCAGTGAACGCACGCGCACTCAAAACTGATGAGTTTCCGCAATGACTCACCTGAACGCCTCTGACTGGCCATTGCATTCCTAAGCTCAACAGAATCGTGTGTGATTAGTTATAATGCGCAACACTGTATAAACGGCTAAAATGAAATATGGTGCAACATGAGCAGATTTTAATTTAATGCCGCAATCGACACTTTCTATTCATTTGAATTTTGTTAGCAACAGTCCTAATACATTTTATTTGTTTGTGCAGGGGCATTTTGGCCCACTACAGGCAAGCCTACACACGCTCCGCCTATGGCCATAAAGTTATCATATTCATAAGTGCAGCAAGTCATTTGCATGTGAAAGTAGAAACACATGCAGTTCAGATGAAACTTCTGGGCTGATTATAACGTGAACGTTAATTTCCTCATGAAATGTGTGTGTAGGTCCGACAATAGCATCCACGATGTCATCGCTTGTGGCCAGTGCACAATAAGCAGTTATGAGCAGCGGGCTGTGTAATATGTGTGAACTCTTATTTTTGTTATCACTTGGCCATTTGACTTATAACAGTGTCCAGTGTTTACCATACATTGAGTAAATAATTTTTCCAAAAGGCTTATACTTTGTTGAATAAACTGAGCACTGCGCGTTTCAAAATTAAAATGCAGCGCCGGTGTTTTTACATGAATGTATCTTTGAAAAGAACCGACCGTCTTCAGAAAAGCTTCGATGTCATTTTCATTTTGTCTTATTTCTGGGTACTGATGTTCAGACTAAACCACATGCACTGCAGCAGGACCCCTCCAACATATTACTAAAAAAAAGAGACGATAACATGTCATTAAATAAGGGTAATTCAAATATATGAAGCCTGACACCCTTAAACATGTTTCCTTTATACATACCGGACACTGCAGCAGTCAGCCGCATTAAATTGACAGGGCCTCTGCCCTGTGAGCACTGAACAGTATAGAAGCAAAAGTTGACACTAACAGAAACTGGATAATGCAGACAACCGCAACACCAAAGCAGAGCCAGCACGATGCGACAGAGCTGCTGGATAAGGGAGGATTCAAAGTTGTGGCCCTGGTCAGAATGAATCCGACCAGGAACCTCAAACTTATAGAACCACTCCACAACAAGAACCTGGGCCACAGTCTCGGCACGTTGTTCTCGTGTAGGGACAGCCAGGGTGTATTTAGTAAAAACATCAGTCATTACTAAAATATTTTCAATGCCTGAACGAGAAGGTTCAAGCATAGTAAAATCAATAGCTAAAATCTAATTTGGCCTTGAAGCCAACAGATGGCCCATGAAACTACGGGCAACATGCTGAACATCTTTAGCAGACTGACACTTTTCACACTCCTGGCACCAACGGGCCACTTCAGAACACATACCCAGCCAATAGCATCGTTTCCATAATAACTCAGTGGTTCGCTCGATACACTGGTGTCCATGCTCCTGATGAAGCTGTGTCAGAACCTCAGCTTTCAAGATGGTGGGCAAAATCAACTGATAAATCTCCTCACCCCCATCAGGACGACACACCCGTCTGTATAACACACCGGCTCTTTCCACAAAACGATCCCACTGATGGAGCAAAATTAAACTGGACAACACTCTACGTTCTTCTACGCTAGGGAACACTTTTCATTTCCAAAAGGGCAGATCCTCCCTAATAACTGGGTCTGCCTACTGCAGAGAACTCAAATCGGCAGCACAATGGCTAGGCAGAACAGAAATAATTGCTTGAGTGGCTTGAGAAACCACATCTACACCTCCCACTTGCTGCACAGAATGAAGGACTGCAGACATCAGGTGGGTACCGCCTCGACAGGGCATCTGCATTTCGGTTACTTTTCCCTGACCTATACTTTATCTCAAAATCAAAAGCAGCAAGTTGTGCTGCCCAACGCTGTTCAGTAGCCCCAAGCTTTGCTGGCGCAAGATGACTAAGGGGGTTGTTATCAGTGAAGACTACACATTTGTGCCCTAGCAAATATTCCCGAAACTTCTCAGTCACGGCCCACTTGAGCGCCAAGAACTCTAACTTCATAGAACTATAATTGGACATATTGCGCTCAGTGGCCCTAAGATGGCGACTTGCATAGGCAATAGGCCGCACCTTTCCTCATTGTTCTTGGGAAAGAACGGCCCCTAAGCCACTATAGCTAGCGTCGACATCTAGAATGAAAGGTGAGGAGAAGTCAGCGTAAGCGAGAACAGGAGCAGAGGTAAGTTTACTCTTTAATGCCTTGAAACTACTCTGACAATGTTCCGTCCAGGCACCACCAAAACTCTGTCCCCTACATTTCTTTAACTTGCCTCCTGCCAGTTCAGCCACCCGTTTATGCAGAGGGGCTGCCAACTTGGCAAACCCCTCCACAAAATGGCGGTAAGCCTAGAAATGAGCCAAATCCGAAACGCTAGTTGGAGTATGCCACTGGGCCACTACTTCAACCTTGCTTTGGTCTGTAGCAACACCTTGAGGTGACACGATATGTCCTTAATACTTTACCTCGCGTTGAAAGAATGCACACTTCTCTAACTTGGCTTTAAGTCCCTCAATCCCTAATCGACCCAAGACCACTTCCAGCCTTTCTAAATGTTGGGCCACGGAGGAAGAGAACACCACAATGTCGTCCAGATACAACAACAAGGACTGACATTGTTGGTCACCAAACAACCTCTCCATCAGACGCTGGAAAGTGATGGGAGCGTTGCAGAGACCAAACGGCATTCTGTTCCACTCAAATAGGCCAAATGGAGTACAAAAAGCAGTTTTGGGTCGGTCAGCCTCTGTGAAAGGGACCTGGTTATACCCGCTGGCCAGATCCATTGTGGAGAACCAGCGGGCCCCTGTCAGAGCATCCAGGGACTCTTCAATACGAGGCAAAGGGAAGGCATACTTCCTGGTTTTAGAATTTAGTTGACGGTAGTCTACACACATGCGTAGACTACAGTCCTTCTTTTTAACCAGGACAATGGGAGAGGCGTATGGACTGCAGCTCTCTCTGATCACCTGTGACTCCAGCAGTTGGTTAATATGTGCTTTCACTACCTCATACTCTGAAGGGGGTATCCTCCTGTACCGTTGCCTGACCGGGGTGTCGTGTATCGTCTAAAAAAGGAATATTATGTGAAAGGAGGTTAGTACACCCTAAATCCCCCTCATGGGCTGAGAACACAAAGTAGTACTTTAAAAGCAGTACTCTAGATGATCAAAATCATGATGGGGGGGGATAATTAAAGGGAAAACAACCAAATGAATCTTTCCAGAAGTTTTGCTGAGTAGTTCCGGGGTAAGGACGTATGAGGTCGGCTTTGTGCATGCGCTGCTCAGAAGTGACGCACACAGAAACGCAGCGGAGAGATCAAAACAAAACAACAGTCAAGAATTAGAAGTACAAAACGAGGATTTGTAAAGAAGAATGTCAGAGGATTTCGATATAAGCCAAGAGGAGACTGGTTTTCCTTTGCTAAAGTAAGGAAACTCTGCTTCCTTTGATCCTGTAAACAAACTTTGTTTTTTTACGAGACTCACTGGCACATGCGCAATGCTGACCTCATACGTCATCCGCCCGGAACTGCTTCCATGTACAACTGTTGGCACAAACTACATTAAAGTGATTACGTTTTGAACATGGATATTTTTCTTACAAAAACACATCGACTCGCTACAGAAGGCCTTCACCCCCCGGAGCCGTGTGAGACAATTTTTTTTATGGATGGGCGATTTTTAAGTTCTTTTGGAGGAAGCAATGCAAACACCGCTGAGTTGCAGTGAAAGCTGAAAGATCCAGGACAATTTTAAATATAACTCTGTCTGGATTCATCTGAAAGAAGAAAGTCATATACACCTAGGATGGTGACCCATACTTTGGGAATTAGTGCTCTGCATAAACAATCCAAGTGCACATACACAGCAGTGAACACACACCCGGAGTAGTGGGCAGCCATTTATGCTGCGGCGTAAATGTTGGGGAGCAGTTGGGGGTTCGGTGCCTGCTCAAGGGCACCTCAGTCGTGGTAATGAAGATGGGAGAGAGCGCTGTGCATTCACTCCCCCCACCTACAATCCCCTCCAGTCGAGTCTTACGAGTCTGACTCTTTAACCATTAGGCCACGACTTCCCCACAATATAACGTGAAACCTATGAAAATGGTTTAAAAAAGCACATGGCGCCATAGTTTCATCACTTTAGAGTGTCACAGTGACCGTCTTTTTGCAGTAAAGAACCGGTCATAGTTTAATGAGAGGGAAGATGACATGAAGTCTAGGTTAGCTGCATTGAAAACAGATGAGCGCACATGTGCATATAGAGCTCCCGATCGAGGCGAAGTTCACGGGTTTTTGTCCACAGAATGATAAGAGCACACATTTTAACATTATATTATTATTTCACACTCAGTATTTTAACTTAAGTGCTGCAAGCCATGCATACAATGCCAGACAATGACAGATTTCTGGTATGCAAAACAAGTACTTTAAAGGAATTCCTTAGCTTCTTGCCATTACTGTGGCAGCCAACAACAGCACAGCTTAACCCTCCGCACATTTTTATACTTCATTATATTGAAAAAGTTTCAAATCAGTAGATCATTTTTACCCCGTTTTAACATGGATTTCTATGGAGACTGGCCGTAGATGTCGGTCAAGATTGCGGATAGCAGCGGCACCACATAATATACGTGTTCTGATTGGTCAGATCGCCTGTCAAGCAGCTACTGCGAACAGTCAATTAGCTGTTTATGCTGTGGGTAATTTCTGCAGGAGTTCTTTACCCAGTCTAAATAAACAAAAGACACATGAGACATAATGAATCTCCAGCCGTCAGATAAAAGCCATTAATTGACAGACTGTCTTCCAAAGGTCAAATAAACAATCTCTGATTATTACCTCAAGAAAACTAAGTCTTAAAATGTTATATGGTGTAAACCATATTACCACCTCTGTAATTCTCAAGGGGGGCTTTGAGAAAAAAATACATTTATTTGTTTATGCACCAGTATTTAATCATCTTATTGCTCAACCAGTAACATGGACCATAATTAATCTGACCACACACACAACTGATATTTTATCATGTTGCCTCTGAATGTGTTGATGATAAGTCTTTAACTGTTTTCAAATAATTATAAGGGAGAGCAGGGGGAACCAGGAGCACCAGGCCCGAAAGGTTCAAAGGTTAGTCTTTATTCTTTTGTAACCCACGTGCATTTGAAAGTTAAAACAATTAATATGTAAAGCTAAAGTATTAAAGCAAATCAAATGTGTTACATATTAATATAACAAACAGCAAATATTATACTTTCTCAAAATACTTAAATATAATATTGGTCCATTACAGGGGGATTCAGGAGACAATGGTGATGTAGGCCCAACAGGATCACAAGTGAGTAAAGTCTAAAATGATTTTTAGACAACTCTGACTAGCAAATGTAACACTGGTCTGTACATTAGCTTTATTCTTACAGCATTTCATTGCTGTGGTGTATGAAACATTTTTTTTTTTTGCTGATGTAATTGGTTTAAGGTTGCACTTCAGGATTTATTGATTGTTCACAAATCCAGGGCATAATGTTGTGAAACAGCTGGTAAATAAGCAGACAGTAACAAGATACACTGACACTACACTGACGATTTTGTTCAAAGCCTTGATCAAACAATAGGCAAAACAGTTTAAATTGGTTGGCAAATCAGTTTGAATTATTTGTTCAGTTCCCTGCATGCACTGAATTGTTTGAAGCAGTTTCTCACTCGGAGTCGTAACGGGAAATTTAAGAACATGGAGAACATAAATAGCATCGGATGAACCTACAGTAAATTGAAAGCAAATCTACAAATGCATCTTATTGTTTGGCAGCGAAATATACATATATTTGTACTTTTACTTGAGTAAATTTATAAATTAGGAATTTATATTTAACCACTTAATGAATATATTGTTTTTGTTCAGGGGCCACCTGGGGAGAAAGGTGACCAGGGTACAACTGAAATTATAGACTACAATGGAAACATCCAAGAGGCTCTTCAGGTTAGTGGAATCATGTCATATTTATTATCTTTCATTGGAAATCATATTTCTAACCTGTAATGAGCTGCGCACGTTAAGACAGCTTTCATATCACAAGCCAAAGTGCTCAATTCCTAATATCTGGTCAAGTAATTGAGAAGAATTATGACTGAAAGTAAGGATTGACATAAAATTGCATGAACTTCAGTCTGACTGTTCACACTGAATTAACTTTTAAATAATTAAAATACACACCCAACAATGAATAATGGATAACGTTCTACAGTAGTGTTTTATGTGGGGCCTGAAAAATAATGGGCACAGACAGAAAGCATAACACACAGGTTGGTCTGATGCATAACTGTAATCTTATCTTTTACCTTCCCTCCTTCCTGACTGACTACAGAAGATAACTACTATTACAGTTACGGTAATTCACCTCTGTTTTGTCTGTGTGTTATATATGTGTTGTATCTTGATCAGCATGAATTCAATACTTCCATAAACGTGTCTCCCATAATTCTGCTAATTCTCTTACAGGTGCCTTATTGATTAAACACTATGTGTTGCTGTGCCAATATTTGTTAACATTTGTTTTATCGGACTTGAGATAAAGACTTAATTTAATAACAAGGATCAAAGTGTGCGAATGTTGTTCTGTCTGTCTAGGGCTAGGCTCTTTCTCAGCTCTATATTCAGAGTGCTCAGATTAGACCTGTCCAATTTAACCTATGTTTGTTATCACAGAAGTAAGAAATGACACGTCACAAGTGTCATGTTTTGTATATAACAACAAATGTGTGAGAAATGTGTCACTTGTGTGCTGCAAGTGTAATTTGTCATTCATTTTGTGCATCTTTACAAAACAAACAAATAAATATTTGGTGCATTTATCTTCACATTATAATTTTTTTTATGTTCTTCTTTTATTTATTTTTATGACTTAGGGTCCCCCTGGGCCTCCTGGACCAGTTGGACCAAAGGGGATTAAGGTAACAACTTAATATATTAACAATGTGGCCATTATGGGGAATTAAATGAGGGTCTTATGTGAGAGTCTAGCATTTTATTTGTTTGCGTCTGCAAACTTTGTGAAGTCGAAGATCCTAATGTGATTGCAGTTCATTTCAACCTATAAATAAGTATTTTTGCTTTTCACAGGGTGATCAGGGTGTTCCTGGACTTCCTGGCCTGGATGGTGAAAGGGTAAAAGGACTAAAATGTTCTAATTGTCTAGCTTCTATTGTCTGTTGTGTGACCCATATCTAACCACACTTTAAATTGTTATTTAATCCTATGTCACAATTAGTATAATTCACATGTTCTCAGGGTCACAAAGGTTCAAAGGGGGACATGGGAATCCCTGGAATATCAGGAGAAAAGGGATCATTGGGTCTTCCTGGATTACAGGTAAAATTATCTCAAAATGTAATTCGTTGATGCTTGTGGTATTTCACATAACGTGCAATGCTTGATACTGTTTAAGTCATGTCTTGATAATGTGTCCACAGGGTGTGAATGGTCTGAAAGGAGACAAAGGAGACACTGGTTTGCCTGGCCCTCAGGGACCCTCGGTAAGTAAAGCCAACAAAATGTGAATTAAGAATGTGTGTGTGTGCACTTACAGTCAGCAACAGCTGTAGCAAACTGGGAGTAATCTTTGTTAGAGTGGCAGTTTGCATGATGTCAGTACTGTTACGTACCCCCCTTAAAGTCTAGGGTTAGGAAAAGGAGTGTAACAATAATAATGGGGAGAGAATAAAAGAACTACCATCTCCAGGTCCCAGGCCAGACACAAAACGCTCAGTGACACCAGATTTAAAATAAAACAAGATATTTAATTAAACTGTGGGATGTAAATAAACAAAAGCTTCAGGAGGGGAAAGGCCGAAACAACAAGCAAAAGAGCATTCTTACTACAGCGTGTTTAAGGAACATAGCTATTATATACTTATTTATTTTTAAAAAAAATTAACTTTTTCACAATATTACATTTTTTTTTAGATGCACCTGTATAATAATAGGTATATATATACCGATATATATAGATACAGCCCTGGGGGAAAAAAAGTATTTAGTACAGCACACCCAATGGTGCAAGTCGCCCACTAACAGAGAGAGAGAGGCCTGTAATTTTCATAATCCGGTATCCTCAACTATGAGAGACAAAATGAGAAAAAAAAACCAGAAAAAGAAAATCACATTGGTAGATTTTTAAATAATTTATTGCAACATTATGTGGAAAATAAGTATTTGGTCAATAACAAAATTTCATCTCCATACTTTGTTATATACCCTTTGTTGGCAATGACAGAGGTCAAACGTTTTCTTCACAAGGTTTTCACACACTGTTTGCTGGTATTTTGGCCCATTCCTCCAATCAGATCTCCTCTAGAGCAGTAATGTTTTGGGGCTGTAGCTGGGCAACACGGATTTTTCAACTCCCTCCAAAGATTTTCTATGGGTTTGAGATCTGGAGACTGGCTAGGCCAATCCAGGACCTTGAAATGCTTCTTACGACGCCACTCCTTCGTTGCCCAGGCCTCCCCGGGTGTGTGGGCGATCATGCATGCCTGAAAGACCCGCCAAGTTCTTTCAATGCACTTGCTGAGCGAAGCGACGCGTTTTCACTCAAAGATCCGACCCCTAAATGGCCCCATTTCATTATTTAGTTTAAACGGATCAGTCGTCCTTGGTCCAGTTGCAGAAAAACAGCCCCAAAGCATGAGTGTCCACCCCATGGCTTCACACGTAGGAGATGCGTGTTCTTTGGATGCAACCTCCACTCTAGCATTCTGTTCATCCATAAACACGACAAGTTGAGTTTTCCAAAAAGTTCTATTGGTCTCATCTGACCATAGACATTCTCCAATCCCTTTCCTGATCCTCCACAATGCATCCTAGCAAACTTCAGAAGGGCCTGGTCACATGTAATGGCTTACAGAGGGGGAACACGTTCGGCCACTGCAGGATCTAGTTCCCTGGCGCGAGCACGTGGTACGTGGTAGCCTTGGTTACTTTGGTACGTAGCCTTGCAGGTGATTCACTAGTCCCCACGTGTGGGGTATGGGATTTTGGCTCACGAGTTCTTGTGTCATTTGACCCCCACGGGGTGAGGACTCTTGCGTGGAGACCCAGATCGAGGGGGCGAGGGGAGTATCAGTGATCTGTTCGGCTTCACATTTCAACTACAATTGCTCCCACAGTTTATTTCTTCACACCAAGCTGCTTACCTGTTGCAGATTCAGTCTTCCCAGTCTGGTGCAGGTCTACAGTTTTGTTTCTGGTGTCCTTTTACAGCTCTTTTGTCTTGGCCATGGTGGAGTTTGGAGTTTGACTGTTTGAGGTTGTGGACAGGTGTTTTTTATACTGATAATGAGTTCAAACATATGCCATTAATACAGGTAACGAGTGGGGGACAGAGGAGCCTCTTAAAGAAGTTTTTACAGGTCTGTGAGAGCCAGAAATCTTTGCTTGTTTGTAGGTGACCAAATACTTATTTTACCGAGGATTTTACCAATTAATTCTTTAAAAATCCAAAAAATGTGATTTTCTGGATTTTTTTCCCAATTTTGTCTCTCATAGTTGAGGTATAAATATGATGAAAATTACAGGCCTCTCTCAACTTTTTAAGTGGGAGAACTTGCACAATTGAGTAGGCGACTAATACTTTTTTGCAACCTGTACATGTAAGTTCACTCAGCTTGTTATAGAGGGTCTATGTTTGCTTTATTCTTCACGAGCTAAGCTACGGGGAAGTGTGGACTGGTAGAGGTTGGGACGCTAACCAAAAAGGATTGTAGGTGGGCGGGAGTGAAGGCTACGCGCCCTCCCACCTTCAATCCACGAGGAGGTGCCCTTGAGAAAGGCACGACATCCAAATGCTCCCCGGGCGCGCTAGCATAACATGGAGGACCATGCCGATGTGTCACGGGCGTGGTGTGTTCACTGTGATGTCGTTGTGCGCACTTCTTTGAATGGGACAGAGAGCCAACTAATTTCGGAGTAGGGGTCACACAGTACCTGGTACATGTCAAGTCCAACTACTCGTAGAGTACTTATTAATATAAGAAGAAACGTCTAATCTTTGCGGTCTCTTCTTCCCTGTGGATGGAGGAAGCAGCACTATACCTTGATAGGCAATGCTAAAGTGACGTTATGTTTAAAGGTTCAAATTAAGGCTTCTGAAGCCGTGCGGAGGCAAGAGGTCTGAACAAAAGAGGTTGATAGCACTCCGTGGTTCTTGTTAATTACACCCATGTCCGTCGAACTAGTTGTATTATAAACGCAATATCACTCCTCGTGCGCCCCGAGCAGATACCGGCCCTATATCAGCGGCTGTGATTGCCTCGGCCTAATCCAGCAAGGCGGATAGAGAGCCCGGTATCGCTATCGTCTCGAGGGCTATTGATCAGAGATATATATATATATATTCTATTATACATTATATTATATATATAGTATATATATATAAAATACTAGGTACAATATCACTCTGTGGGTGCCTTTTGGTGTCCTGTACATAGATAACTAATTTGCCATGATAACTTAACATAACAATGACTATGGAAGGGTGTGTTATATTAGGCTTAGTTTTTATATTCATAACAAAAGCATTACTAGACTCTTTAGATATATTTTCTAGATTTTTTTTAGTTTTGTGTAAGAGGATTCGTGTTATTTTTGCTATGTCCCATGCACTGCTCATTAAATTTGAATGATAGTAGAATAGTCAAATCATAAAATTAAAAAATGTTGTTCTCCTATTAATATTTTGTTAAATAAGAGATTACTCAATTTGAGTGTATTGATCATTTGGTAATAAAAACTATATTTTTATTTAATAAAAAAAGAAGAGTTTGTCCATGTCCCTGAATGGTTGTCCACCCTGTCATATTTGGGAATCCACCCCTTTATGAAAAGGCCATCCCCTTTAGTGACATCAGGACAACAGATTTTTTTTGTCTCTTCAGTGGCGGGAATTTCAACAGCTGAGGTGAATAAGTTGGTGACTTTTCAATTGACAAATTCGTATGAGTTTGCTTACTTGCTTTTCCAAAGCTTAACATGTCCACCCTGTCAGCATAAAATATGCCAGAAGTGATTAGAATACAGTATTTTCAAAATATGTAAGTTTAAATATACCAAATTCTCTTCAACAACCAGACTAACTATTTAGCTAGTCACAGTTTGCTGTTAGCTAATTGCTAATTGAAGCTCAAAACGTCACCAGATCAAGTTGTATACAGGGATGAGGATGTAATTTTTATTTATTATTATTATTATTATCATATAATTTTTTTCGAAGTTGAATAAATGTTTCATTTTCATATTTTGTCATGCTTTGTGTGTTCTGCTTTATGTGTCCACCCTGTAACCGTGGGTCACACAACTGCCTCCATCTTGATATTTTACAATAATATTTTAAATAATAATAATTAAATCATATCTATATAATCCAGTGTGTTCAATAGCTAGGTGTGGGGGCTATAACAGGTAATATATATACAGGTGCATCTCAAAAAATTAGAAAATCGTGAAAAGTATTGTTGTAACGTATTTCAAAAAGTAAAGATTTAACTATTTTGAGGATTGCATTACAAGGTTAAAGGTAAAACATTTCCATTTTTTTTTGTTTTGTTTGCTTTTAGAGTTGCAGAGTCATGAAAGTAAAAAATCCAGTATTCGAACAAACCGATTGCAATATTCCTAAGAGCAATCAAAAAAAGATTTGCAAAACCAACGTAAGTAATGTTTATTTATGCTTCGCAAAAACTTGGCTCCTTTAGCACAAATTACATGCATCCAGTGCGGTGTGCCATGCGAAGGGATCACGCCTGTGGCCATCATGCTGATTGGCCACTATTGCACCGTCTTCAGCCTATGATTGTTGGCACTCGACTGTTCTTCAAAATCTTTCTCTGTGAAAATATCCATACGATTCCAATGGGGTTTAGGTCAGGCATGTGGGTAGGCAATCAGCCCATAATTATCCATGTCAGGCAAACCACCGTGGAAGTGGTTTTGGCCACTGTAGGCATGTGGCTAAATTTACTGGGAAAAGGAAGATCAGCAATCTCCATAAAGATTGTCAGAGATTTGGAAGGCATAACGGCTCGTCAAAAATATCCTAGGTGTAGACAGTGCATCCGACTTTGGGACATTGATAAAAACACCAATGGACCACACAAGCAGATGTCGACAGGACTCCAAAATCATCATTGACTGGAAACTTCACACTTGGACTTCAAGAGCTTGGATTCTGGCCTCCGTCTTTCCTCCAGACGCAGCCTTGATTTCCAAATGAAATGCATATTTTACTTTTATCTGAAAAGAGGACTTTGGACCCCTGAGCAACAGTCCAGTTCTTTTTCTACTTAGCCCAGGTAAGATGCTTCTGACATGGTTTCTGTTTCAGAAGTGGCTTGGCAGCTCTTTTCCTGAAGACGTCCCCCCCATGATGCCCAGGGAGGCTATTGGTGCACTGACTCAGCCTCAGTCAACCTTGTGAGCTCTCCAAGTGTTTGATCGGCTCGCTTGACCAGTGTTCTCAAGTGCCGTTTTTTGTCATTCCTCGTGAGGACCTTTTCCTACTCATTTCGTCCTTCCAGTCACCTTGCCATTTAATCGGCCTCCTTGGCATCACAGCACTCTGTGACCAGCCCCCCTCTTTCAGTAATTAATGACCTCCTGTGACTTACCCTATTTGTGGGAGGGTGTCAATGATTGTCTCATGGAGTCGAAGTCTCTTCCCCATTTATCGCCCGGTTCACAAGGTTATAGAGTACCCGAATTTTACTGTGGGCGCTGGTCATTTCCTACATCAATGTTCCTATCCATAATAGTTTGAGATGCTGGTTTTTTGACTTTCATGAGCTGTAAGCTATAATCGTCAAAATTAAAACAAAAAAAGTAATGAATCTAGAATACATGAAAGNTAGAAACAATATATTTTAAGTTTATTGAAAAATATGCATTTTATGCATTCAGTATGGACATAGGTAAAACTCTACATCATTTGCCATGCTTAATGGGAGTGGGTGGGTGAATGCTAAAGCGTTCTTTTCCATAATTCTCTGATTGGTGGAGATTTCTCTGCTGAATCATGGGTAATGTAGTTTTTCACCAGGAATTTTGCAGTTGAACATGGTTATAAAAAGAAATGTCAGTCTTAAAAGATTTGTACATTATCATTCAAAACCAATTCCCCATGGAGAAAATGAATAGGATTTTTACTTTAAATGCTGTCTACACAGGCAGCACACTAGGTTTTGTAACAGAGTGACTATCCACAGTATCCCACACATTATAATACTCACAATACGTGGTTTGAAAGGCGGCTTGATCTTCCTCTGTTCCAGAAGAACCCAATCAATCTCTTTGAAGAACGGTTGCACTTTAATAGCTTCCTCTAGTCCTTGGGATACTACACAACCCAACCGCTTACTGGGGCTCTTCGTCATGAACTAAACAATGGAGTGAAGAAAGAAGAAAAGATTAGAGAAGCATTATCCTGATGGCTTGTTAACCAGAGGATGTCTATATGTGTTATGTTGAGTTAAGATGGTTAGTGATGATGTATGCATGATATAAGATTGCATCCTGTGGAAGGATGACCTGAGATGACCACAGGTCATGTGACCACAATGCCAGTGAGACAGATCGCAGTGTGACACGATGCTGTCCAAGACAAACAGCCTGCCTTTCCCACAAAGATTTGCAAATGGGCAAAGGACAGCCAAAGTAAATCTTGGACATGTGAAGGAAAAACGCAACACACACACACACTGCACACACACACAAACTGACACTATGGCTACATTCACACTTCAAGCCTTAGTGCTGCGAAGAAAAAGATGCCAAACCAACGAGAGAACCGCAGCATTATGGGGATGTCAAGCAAAAATCGCAAATTCAAGAATTTGCAGGTTGGAACTTCACACGGAATGGAGTGAGGCTGGGTTGCAAGCTCAGAGCCACGACACACCAGACGTGTCAAGGAATGGGATACAGTTGCGTATATTCCTCTGGTTAAGCCACTCCGAAACACAGACAACTTTGCCTGGCTAAGGAGACGACGAAACTGGACTGTTTGCCAGTGGTCCAAAGTCATTCGTTTCAGATGAGAGCAAAGTTGTATCATTTGGAAACCAATGGTACTAGAGTCTGGACGAAGGGGGAAGAGAAGCTCATATGGCCGCAATTGAACCATAACGGAGAGGTGCTTGAAGTCCAGTGTTTATTTTCCACAGTCTGTGATGATTTGGGGTGCTATGTCATTTGCTGGTGTTGGTCCATTTTGTTTTTTGAAACCAACGTCACTGCACCCGTTTACCAGATAATTTTGTAGCACTTCATGCTTCCTTCTGCTGACCAGCTTTTTGAAGATTTGCTGCATTTCATTTTCAGCAGGATTTGGCACATGCCCACCCTGCCAAAAGCAACAAAAGGTGGGTAAATGACCATGGTGTTGGTGTGCTTGACTGGCCAGCAAACTCGGCTGACCTGAACCCCATGGAGAATCTATGGTGTATTGTCAAGAGGAAATGAGAAACAAGAGACCAAAAAATGCAGATGAGAGCTGAAGGCCAATGTCAAAGAAACCTGGGCTTCCATACCCACCTCAGCAGTGCCACAAACTGATAACCCCCATGTCACACCGAATTGAGGCAGTAATTAAAGCAAAAGGAGCCCCTACCAAGTATTGAGTACATATACAGAAAAATGAACATACTTTCAGAAGGCCAACAATTCACTAAAAAAAAATTTTTTTATTGGTCTTATGAAGTATCTAATTTGTTGAGATAGTGAATTGGTGGTTTTTGGTTAAATGTGAGCAAATCATCACAATTAAAAGAACCAAAGCCTTAAACTACTTCAGTCTATGTGCACTGAATTAATTTAATACACGAGTTTCAAAATTTGAGTTGAATTACTGAAATAAAATGAACTTTCACCCGACATTCTAATTTATTGAGAGGAAATGTATATATATAATATATATAATATATATATATACAATATATATTTCTCACATCACCACAGTAATGACAATAAAAAAATCCAGGAATTACCGGATACTCTCTCACTCTAATTAAACACAGGAAATGTATTCTAAATCATAAATGATAAGAAATGAAATAGGATGAAAAGGAACAGAGTAATATATAATTTTAGGTACAAGTGTTGTCTGAATCACAGTACACAGCTTAGAATGATCCAATAGCTCAGGCAAATATAAATTAGCTGGAACACACTACACAACTTTTACCTGACAAAACAACAAATACCATACACAGAACAACAAACGCTGGGACTCAAAGATGGTAGTGTCTCTCAGTGAGGATCACCTCAGTCTCTCTGCTTGGGCTGGAATTCTCTGGGTTTCTTTGTACTCCACTTAACGAGCTGGAACTAGAATCTGGTGGACCCCATGACCCATGTCAAGGAGAGAGTAGGAGAAGCCAGAGCAACATAGATTAAACACAGACCAACCACAGAAACAGGCCCGACATGGTACACAAATCATTCAAAATAAATAAAATGAATCATTACTCCTTACATCCTGTTGGCTTATATGTTTTTTTTTTTTTTTTTTTTTATTTTTTTTATTAGAAGTACATGCACTGTGAGTAAAAGTTTGATCAGTTTACATGTGTGATACAAAATCACTTTATATTGGATATTGGATATATATATATATACTCCTGACTACCAGCTATGGAGTTTTGTCCTCTCTAGTCTAGAGGACATTATTTTTTAGCGACTTCTCTGAGATCTTACATGCCACAGTTTTAAGTCTGGATGTCATGTACAGAGCACATTCAGGGCTTTTTTTAGAGATACCAAATGATTGGATGTTTCACCATGACTACTCCCTCTCCTATGGCTGACGTTAATTTAGTGATTAAATGTAACACCCTTATGGGGAAAATGCTAAAATTTGTAATTATCATTAAAATTTGATTCATTTTCTAATTGTTTGTCATAATTCAACATCTCAGGAAAATGTTATGGGGTTTCAAATCAAAATATGACTTTCTGTTATGAAACAGGACATCGATTTCGTTCATAGTCACTGTAGAGGACACCAGGACTTACAGCATGTATATTATACATTTTGGGATACACAACAAATTAATAGGGGGGAAAATTATATTGCAATATTCCTATGAAAAATTAGATATTATTATGGAAATCTTGCCAATTATGACTCCCATTATTGCACTTGTTTTTTCATTCTATGTTGCCCCAAAAATACATTAATATGCTAATTAGATACAGTTTATAGATACATTGTATATTATGGGAAAACCCATTTATGGCCATTTTACACACATTTTGCATAAAGAAAAATGGTCTTTAAAAATACATTTCATAACATAGTTGAGAATCATCTTTATTTAAAGTTTAGTATAAACATTAAAAATTGATTTGTGATTAAAACAAAAATCCCACTTTTTTGCCTTTTCATGTCTATTCATGTATTTATTTATTTTTTAAACAGGACTTTTTAAAGTCCTGATGTACTCTACATAGGACATAGGAACACATAGGACACATGAATAAAATATAATTTGAAATTTTTTTTGTTGTTGTTCTTATGTTCTAAACAATGTAATGACATGAAAAATACCAAATTCACAAAACTTTTTTTTTCTGGTAGTCAGGAGGATGGGCCATTTTACAGAAACAGTGTGTTTTAGTCTGTTGACCGAGACTGATTTTAACAAAACCCATACATTTATGATAAGGAAATATTCCTGTGTCCCCCTCTCTCATAGCTACAAGGTGTGAGTAGATAGGTCTCCTCATTTTGAGGTAAATGTGTTCAAAAGTCTGAAAAATCTGTGTGTGACTTTAAGGAACGTCACTACTGAACACCTTTTTTCTGCAATTAAGCACACTTTTTTGGGAGTTATTCCATAACATTTAGTTTTTATATGTATACCACTGTTGCTAGCTAACCATGTGCTGATTAGCATCTTTGAGCTAGGTTCAAAATTATCTCAAATTGTCACTACCTAAACAGTCACTACC
Source organism: Sinocyclocheilus anophthalmus (assembly GCA_018155175.1). Classification (NCBI taxonomy): domain Eukaryota; kingdom Metazoa; phylum Chordata; class Actinopteri; order Cypriniformes; family Cyprinidae; genus Sinocyclocheilus; species Sinocyclocheilus anophthalmus. Next base: position 135,934 of record JADLZN010011167.1, on the reverse strand, counting down.
GAAACGTCATAATTGTTTCGGTAGTGACAAATGGGAACACATAAGCCTCATATTTGGGGTAAATAAACAAAATTTTAGTACAGTTATGCAATTTTTTTGTATTTTAGTATGTTTTAGTAGTCTTTTAGTAGGTGAGTTAAAATTCTGTAGCATTACTGTTACTACTGAAAATGTGCTGTCGCTACCGACACATGGGGTGTTTTGTCAAAAATAAATTATACTGAGTTATCGACTAAGATGTTATGATAGTTTTTGGTTCAGTGTATATTCAAACTAATTAATCCTTAACTGATCCTTAAATGAATCAGTATGGTCAACTTTTTACCTTTTACAAAGAAAAAATGGGTTCAAAATACAACAAATCTCATAAATTACACTTGAAATATTGTTAAAAATGTAATTGGATTTAAAAACTTAAAAAAATTAGCTGCACAATTACTAGAAATGTGTACCTTGGATATTATACAATTTGCATATTTATATACACTGAACAAAATTATAAATGCAACACTTTTGTTTTTGCCCCCATTTTTCATGAGCTGAACTCAAAGATCTAAGACTTTTTCTATGTACACAAAAGGCCTATTTCTCTCAAATATTGTTCACAAATCTGTCTAAATCTGTGTTAGTGAGAACTTATTCTTTGCCGAGATAATCCATCCACCTCACAGGTGTGGCATATCAAGATGCTGATTAGACAGCATGATTATTGCACAGGTGTGCCTTAGGCTGGCCACAATAAAAGGCCACTCTAAAATGTGCAGTGCTGCAGTGATTCAACAAACAAAATGAGAAGATTTTACACATCATCATACTGTTCAAAAGTTTACTTTTTTTGATGCTCTTAATGCATTGTGTTGCCTTCTTGAGCATCAGTAATTTTTTTCACCTTTTGTAAAAGTTGTGTATGAGTCCCTTAGTTGTCCTCAGTGTGAAAATATGGATCTCAAAATCATACAGTCACTTTTGGAAAGGGTTCAAAATACACAAAAATGCTGGAAAACCAAAGAATGTGCAAGAGCTGTATGATTTTTCTGAAGAAGAGCAGGCTGTTGAACTGCTCAGGACCAACAAGGGACTCATGAACAACTATCACAAAATATAAAAACAGTCGTGGATCATCCAGGAAACGACACACAGTATTAAGATGCAAGGGTATGTAAACTTTTCAATGGGATCATTTTTATAAATTCAGTTATTATTTTTTCTTGTGGAGTATATGTAAACATCTGTTATGTGAAATAGCTTATTCAGGACAGTACTAAATAAAAAACAAATAACATGCATTTTCTATGATCTCTCTTATTATTTGCTCACATTACAGATTATTGGGCCCCCTGGAGCACCTGGTCCACATGGACCACCTGGCCCCATGGTGAGTTAAAAATGCACAACAGAAATGGCATAAGATAGTAACACTTTTTTTAATAGAATCTTGAAACACACACATGCATAAATACAGTGTGGTTTATGCATGAAACAAAAACCCTTTGCCAGTCTTAATATATTACATTACATTAGGAACAATGCACATTTAGCCAGTTGTTATCACATAATTTTTTTTTTTGAGTGCTCAGGACCTCGATACGAAGCTGAGGGGTTTTGAAGGAGTTTATTCTGCGATAACAACCAGCTGGTTGTATATTGTATCACTTATTACATGACTTCTAGACACATAAAACATTTTAATAAACTGACAATATATTGATTTGAGTTTAAATATTTTATCTAAAAAAAACTCAAAGCTTCTATAAAAGAAAAACATCTGTCTATCTAGATAAATCATTTAAGGTTATGCATGTAACCATGGTTCCCCGAGAGGAAACGACACTGCGTCCTCTAGCGGACACTTTGGGGTATGCTGCCAGTATGACCGTTGTCTGAAGGACGTGTGAAAAACTCAAGTCCTATTGGTCAACACAGCCTGTGACGTCTTAGTCTGGTGAACATGTCACCAACTTAGTTGTTTAAAGGAGACGTGAAACAGGCAGGCTGAAGTCATGACAAGGGTTACTTGCGTAACTCAAGACGTTCCCCTTCTAGGGAACTCGTGGGGAACAAAATGCCAACTATGCCATGCAGAGACACATGCCTGTCCACCAGGTGAGAGAGCACCAAGGAAATGACAGACATACACCTAACTTTTTCTCAGAAGGGGGCCAAGCCACTGACACCCCGGGCTGCTCACATAACCTGGCAGAAATGGGGAACCCAATTTCAAATAAAGGGGAACACCCAAACCAAGTTAAGAACACAGCTATCCACAGATAGCTATGCTATGTGAGCAACACTAGCCTGGATACTCAAGATCACTGAAGAGGCTAACTAGAAAACCTCTAGATAGGAACTCAAAAGCAGCGTTTCCACTGTCGGGCTTTCCAATGTCACTTCCAGGGCTCGATCGGTGCTTCTTCGGGGCCAACGGGCAGGATTTTTTGGCCCGACAAAAACCTTGGGCCAAAGCGGGCCAGCTGGGGTTAGAGGAGTGGTTATGAACAAAGGTGGAGTTTCTCTGCGTCTGGAGAGCGTCAGCACCGCGGATCATTTCATAAAGTTAACAGATAACACCAGCATTAAAGACTTTTAAAATAATTTTATTTCAAAACTCACTTTCAGACAGCAGCAAGTGTTTGAAATAACTTAATCCGATGTGGATTATGATCACCATACAAGGCAGAAATATTTATAAGCGATGCAAAAGACTATGCACGCTAGCCATTAACGTTACCATAGTAAACATGGTAAATACGACTGCTTGAAGAAATCAGACGTCAGCGTCCTACTCTCTATCACAATCGTGTATTTATTTAGTTACATATTTTATCTGTCATAAGTCTCATCACGAGAGTTTAGCTCCGTGTATGTCATAAAAATATAATAATGGTTTTTGTTCGGGAGCTTTTATAAAAATATAGAAATGTTCATTCTTTCTAAATGTGATGTATATACTGTGACTACAAATAAACAGAAACAGACTCGACTGAGTATGTTAATACCGGCTATGTTCATACCACTTTATTTCTGTGTAACTAATTTTCAATCCTGATAAATTAATTCATTATGATCAATGTATCACTTGTTATTGTAAAACATTGATGCTTTTGGATTTAAATCTTTAACCATGCATGCAAAAAAACGGCCGCTTTCATCATGTTCGTTTTGTGATTGCGCTAGTTCCAGTGACTTATTTTTTATTAGTTTTCTGATAACTTCTCTTTATTGGTGAAATTATGGGGTTGCGTGACGTTGTTCCTGAGAGGCATGTAAAGGGCAGGTTTTAGTGAAGCGCAGCAGAGCTTCTGGCCCGACGGTGGAAACGCATCGTGATTTTGGCCTCGGTGCTACAGGTCCGAGGCTATTACTCCCGCCCGGCCCGTTTAAAGCACTGGCTCACACTGGCACAACAGTGGAAAAGCGGCTAAAGAGATTGCTACTTAAACCCAAGTAAGGAGAGTAGCTGCTGAGCTAGAATACGGCTATCCTTGGATATCTATATTCTAAGGGTCTTATGAAAGGCTCGTAGAGCAAAATTGCAAATTAAACACAGCTAGCCTCAGATAGCCATCAAGTAAAACCTTCCCACAAAACTGCCCAGACCACAGAGAGTGGGCTATCTGCTTACAAGCCAAGCAGGGGAGATAGCACTGTCTAACCAAGGGCTCAAGGAGACCGCTAGTTAAAAACCCTAAGAAGGGCAGCAATCACTGAGCTAGCACATAGCTATCCTCAGATAGCTAGGCTCTACCCTGCAAAAAAGCCTGCACCGGTCCTTTACGGGCCCACTTAGGGCTAGCCTAAGGGCCCCCAGCGGGCTGCCAGCGCAGGGCCTCTGAGATTAGGCTCATTGGCAAAACGTTGGCCCCTTAGTGCTGGCCCTGCACAGGCAGCCCTCACTTAGCCCACACTATTAATCTACAACAAGGGTGCCCAACCTGGTCCTGATCAAACACAACTGAACCAACTAATTAGGATCTGAATGAGCACTTGATAGTTACAGACAGGTTTGTTTAATCAGGGTTGGAACTGAACTCTGTAGGAAGGTAGATCTCCAGGACCAGGATGCACCCCTGATATATAACAATACATCGGTTTCACCGGGCCTTTTTAGGTTTGGTGTGGGCTGGCCCTAGCCCACTGTGCCCGCAAAAAGCCAGCACATGGCAAAAAAAGCAAGGACATGTTTGCAGGGTAGGGAAAAGGAAATCACTGCAATCACCAGAGGGTGTCTCAACACTAGAGGGGGGAGAAAGGAGAGGTTGGGAAAAGAATGATCAAGTAGCGCCAGCCTCAGGACGCTGGCGATCACCGCGTCTCTTATGTAGCGTGTCCCTGAGATCCTTTTTTCCCTTTGTTAGCATTAGCCTTCCATTGCCAACTAGAGGGAGGAGGGGCACGGTTAGTAACGCTAGACTTCTGATCTTGTCTATGAGCCTCAGCTATAGACAGACAGAGAAATGAACTTCCTGAAAGCAGCTGATTGTGCCACAACCGCCTCGACGGAGGTGCCAAAAAGCTCGGTAGGTGAAAGTGGAACATTAAGAAGAAAGTCCTTCTTCCCGATGGCCGCTAGGTTGATCCACAGATGCCTCTCCATAGCCACATCACTGCCATTGAACGCCCAATGGCAGCAGTAGTTTGCTTGGTGGTACGGAGAGCTACATCTGTAGTGTGGAGCAGCTCAGCCGCCTCAGGAGACAAACCTCCATCCTTATCCAAATCACTCAGCATGTCAGCCTGTAACTATAACACTGCCATGGTGTGCAATGCTTCACAACGAACTCGACCTGTGATCCCCACGAGCTGAGTTTCAACAGCAGCGGGACCCGACAGGTGCAGATGCTTACCCCTCTTTCCTCGAAAAAAGAGACAAACGTGATCAGAGTTTTCGCATAGTGAATTTCTCACAATGCGTGCATTCTGAGCCCTCAAGCACCCAATTTTATACAAGCACCCTTTTATCAACCACCTAAGACATCACAGGCTATGTGGACCAATAGGATTGGAGTTTTTTTCACACATGCTTCAGCCACCGGTCATGCTGGCAGCATTCCCCAAAGTGTCCGCTAGAGCAGTGGTTCTCAAACCTGTCCTGAAATACCCCCAGCCCTGCACATTTTGTATGTCTCTCTCATCTATCACACCTGATTCAACTCATCAGCTCATTAGTGGAGAATGCATGACCTGAAGTGAGTGTGGCAGATATAGGGAGACATACAAAACGTGCAGTGCTGGGGGTACTCCATGGAGAGGTTTGAGAACCACTGCGCTAGAGGACACAGCAGGAGTTCCCTTGAAGGGGAAAGACATGGGGAAAGACATTATGTTAGAGTACAGTAGGTGATGCTAAAAATTACTAAACCTGTCGTTCAGCAGGTTCAGTTATGGACAAAAGACTCAATTGAGAACCCAAGAGACTTTTAATTGTTGCAGTAATTATGAATTATTAAGTGATACAATTACTTATTATATTAATTTCTGTGTGGAGATGGTTGTTCAAACTAAAAAGGTTAGCTTTTTTACAGACAACAAATCCTAGATTACCAAGAATCTAAAGCAATCTTTTTTTTTAAATAATGAGGCAGATAAAATAAAAGAGCTAAATAAAGAAGTTAATTGTAAGATAAAGAAGGCACAAATACAGCATAAAAAGAAAGTTGAGAAGAAATTTAAAAGTGGTAATATAAGAGATGCATGGAGGGGATTAAACGCAGTGATGGGTAAAAAAAAAGAAAGAAATGGGTTCAACTGTGTGATGATGACCCCCATAGTTTTGCAAATAACCTAAATGCTTTTTATTCACGATTTGACAATGGTGTAGTTGGTTTGAATAATGAGACAATGACCTACAATCTGAACCTATGAGAATAGGGGAAAGAGAGGTTATCAGCATGCTCCGGAGAATAAAACCAAATAAGGCAGCCAGTCCAGATGGTCTTAAAAGCACTGAGTGTGCCGCACAAATGGGACATGTATGTGCCAGACTTTCTGAAGACTTTTTAGATGATGGCTTTGTACCGGTCACATGGAATACTATCGTTATGCCAGTGCCTAAAACATCTTGTGCTAGTATGCTTAAAGACTTCCATCTTATTGCCCTAACATTCCTTCTGTGCAAGTGCATGGAGCGTATAAAGAAGTATCAGCACAAATTTAAAGGCTCTGTAGATCTACTACAGTTTGCTTATCTGTCCAATCGGAGCACTCTGGATGCCTCTCTGACCCTTTATACACAAAGCCCATTATCACACAAACAAACAAATGATCATGTCAAAATTCTCTTTATGGATTTTACATCAGCATGTAATTATCACAATTCTTTTCTGTGTCTTGGTGTTTGTCAGAACTTTTCTGTAGAGAAATATAGGTCGTAGTTACGTTCTTGTGGTTCCATGCTTCCTTCCTTTGTTTGGCTTCTTGCCTTGTCCAAATACCCACACTTGCAGTCTTGGCCACTTATGAGCGCATGCGGTCGACAGGGAGTGTGCAAGACTGTCCCAGGTCGTAAAAACGCCAAAGTGCAGTGCCCTTAACGCACACTAAATCCGGAATGGTATTTGAGCTTAGTGTATCCCATCATGCATTATGTTCTGGAAATAAATCGGGATCTTAAAATCTTTTTGCAAGATCGCATGAGAACAGGAGGCGGATTCAAGTACTACAAACTCCATTACTTGAGGTGAAAGTACATATATGCTGGTCAGATTTATCATTACAAGTAAAGTTTGTTTTGTAAAAGACAGATTTTTACTTAAGTTAAAGTACAGAAGTACTTGCTTTTAAAAGTACTTTAGTACCAAAAGTAAATTTCCTTTTTTTTGTCAATGCACTGTTTTATTGTTGTAAGTACTAGTACTTGCAATACCTTAGTATACTTAGTATACATTATACCTGCTGAATACACTGATTAGCTTGTAGTATCTTTGGTATGAAGAGCTTTTAGAATGTTAAAAACATATGGGGAAAAAAAACTAATAAAATAAATAAATAAAAAGCAGGATGTTAGGACGAACACAGCTGAAGTGAGGCAAACATTCCTATGTTAGAAATTCATAACATTTGAACAGGAGTGGACCGGGAATCCTGTAAGATGTTCCAGGAGTGGATAAGAAGACACAGAAAACAAATAAAACATGTTAAAACCCCCGTCAACACAAAACCGCAGCGTCAAACTTGTCAACAGAAACACGCTTGAACAAAAAAGCAAAACAACAAGACGTTATTTGAAGCAAACAAAACTTTTTAAAAATGCCTGTCTATAACTCTCGCGGTATTTTGATGCCACACACAGAACAGTCTGTGCAGTGGTGCTTCAAGTCCAACACCTTTTGTGTTTATTAGGAGACACACAACAGTTCTACTGTGGCTTTATAGATAATATTTTCACCTACACAATTTAGCAAAATCAGACAATACTGTGTCTAATATAAACCACAATATTAACTTATTATTGAATTGTTGTAAATAAATATCATATTTGGAACTGGTCAGTGTTCAAAAAAGGCTGAGAAATCACTTCATGTAGCCCTACAAAAGTAATTACTGATAAACTGTCTGAAAAAAAAAAAAGTTTTTAGAGAAGAAAAAAAAAATCACCCAATGACTTTCAAAGCTGCTACATAGTAACGACTTTTTACTTCGAGGACCTTGATAGAAATGTATTGGAGTGAAAAGTACAATATTTGTCTTGCAAATGTAGTGAAGTTAAAGTCATAAATTCACAGAAAAAATATACTAAAGTAAAGTACGATACTCACAAAAGTGTACTTAAGTACATACTCAAGTAAATGACTTAGGGACTGTCGCTCTGCGTGAGAATTCACGAAACCTTTCGAGTGTACGTTAAATATTAATAATAATAAGAGAGTACATATAATTTGGTAGTGAAAAACAAAGTGCTACAAGTTTTATTGCTGCAAAGATCAGTATATTTATTTTTGTACAACATTTGCAACTGTTTTTTTATCACTTAATTAGAAGCACCACAAAGTCAATTGTCATCTGTTATAGGGACTTCTGAACAGACATTTAGAAGTTGATTTTAAATTGCAAAGTATTGAAAATAAAAATTTATGTTTTTACAACACTATAAGTGTGTCCCATCAGGTAATGAAAAATTGTACCCACACTTGTGGTCTTCATGCTCACTTGAACACTTGGAACAAATACAGGAAATACGTCATATAAGTAGTCAAGTGCAAAGACCACAAGTGTGGGTATTTGGACAAGGCATCTGTCTCTCCTGTCGGTGGTAGGGCTACTATGGTTACCCGATTAGTCCACCGTAACGAAGTATCCCAATGTTCCACTAATCAGCCCATTGGTGTCAGTTGTGCTTTGTGAGTCGTTATTTGCTGTTCTTTGAGTTCTTGTTTCCTGCTAGGATCTAGTAGTGATGGGAAACCGAGGCTTTCTGAACCATTTGAGGTTTTCATCAAATTGTACCGAAAAACGGTTTATTACTCGAAGCATCGGAGCCTCGGTATCAATTGTCCCATCACTAGGATCTAGTATGTTTTTGTGCTCTTAGAGATTTTTTGCCTGTTCCTTAACCCTGAATTTGCTGTGTTTGTTATTAAATGTGTGTGCAAGTGGATTCTTGCTTTCTGCCTTGTCTCTTTGGGTTGTTACAGTAATACTGTTCGATCCACACATTTTAAAGGAAATATTGCATAATATAGGTGTAAGCAGCTGGTTAATTTTATGGATTGAGGAATTCAAAAAATAAAAATAGACCCCAACAGGTTTGTGCAGAAAGAATTCTGTCTGACTGTACAGTACTTAATACGGGGGATACTACAGGGATGTGTACTATCAGCTCTGACTTCTCTGTATTTATTAATGAGCTTCAGTATAATAGGGAAAATCTTACCTTATTTAAATATGCTGATGACTTGGCTCTTATTTCCTATCAAACGGATGCAACTTATTTTGAGTGCATTAGAAATCTTGTTCAGTGTTTTGACAATAGTAATCTACTATTGAACATTGAAAAGACCAAGGAATTATGTTGCAGGAATCAAAAAAGTTTGTTTTATATAAACAAGTTACTTTTAAGGGTAAATGTAGAGCAAGTTTCAAATATTAAATATTTGGGAATAATTATTGATGATAATTTTACATTTCAGGGTAATGTGGAACACATGCATAAGAAGGAAAGACAATGTCTAGGTGTACTCCAGAAATTAAGGAATTTTAATATTGATAGGAAGACCCTGACCATGGTCTATAGATCAATGACTGAAAGCTTTCTAACATACGATATTTTAACAATGAAACAGAAAAACACAAAATAATTAAGGAAGCAAATAAGATCACTGGTCAGAAACAGAATACTTTGCAAGACTTGGTTTCACATTTTATGGAAAAAAAGGCAATTGCAGTAGGGGTAATTTAAGACCAAATTTATTTTATTTTTTGGCTTTATTGTGACAGGACAGATCAGAATTGACAGGAAGTGAAATGGGAGAGGCAGGATCGGAAAAGGTCCTTGAGTCAGGATTCAAACACGGGACGCCTGTAGCAGTATGTTGGTGCGCTGCCCACAAGGCTATCGGTGCTGACAATTTAAGCCAGTTTTTATTTACAATGTTTTTATAGTGAGCACATGACACTGGGTAAATGGGTCCAACTTAAATATGTACATACATTTCAGGATGTGGTGTATCCTCGGGAATCACTTTGGATACAAAATAAACTGCTTTCAAAATATGGCTTTCCAAAAAAAAAAAAGTGGGATCTGGGCTTGCCCCCAGTGAGGGTAAATTGAGCCTAGGGAGACATTTACACCAAGACATTTGGCTCAAATTACACCAACCATTTTAACAAGCTTGTATCAACCATCAGTTTAGAGCTAACATCATGCTAACAGTATAGCCTCAGATTATAACTTCCTAAAGCAGAAACATACATATAATATATCTAAAAAGAGAGATATATTTTTTTTTTTTAGATTTGTCTGTAATGTCAGACCCAAGAAAGCATGAGTCTTGAAAATAAAAAATCACTTAACACAAAAAAGGTTTTTGAACCCCCCCCCCCCACAGTAGTCGTACCCCCACCACTCCCCCCCCCCCTACGCCGCCATGGGCCTCTCCATCACTGGGGCGACGTAAACCCCACATGGAACAACTCGTCCACTTACTTAGGTCATATCACCAATTTGGTTAAGGGTGCCAGCCAGCAACAACCGGACCCGGCCACCGAGCCCATAACTTCCCCGCAGCCTCAAATCACCCCGCTCTCCCATATATTTACTACTTTGATGTCCTCCCTTCAGGACGTAGGATGTGCATACTATTGACTGAAAAGAACATATGGAAAATATCTTTTGTTTCAATGGCATGTTTTTTATGTTTTGAATGTGTGTTTGATTGTGTATGTATTTAAGTGATGTGTAGTTGTCAATAAGATTTGTTATGCCAGTGCCAAAGATGACTTTCTGTTTGGTGAAAATCTGAACAGACAATGAAGTTTAAAGTAAAGTGAAGATATTATTAATGCTGTGTTGTGTTGCAGGGTCCTCATGGATTCCCTGGGCCAAAGGTACATCATTACGGGATGAAGCATATCTGTGCTATTGTTGATATCAATTACACAGCCATGCCTGTGTCTGAACTTTGTTACTATTGGAATCAGTAGTTAATGAAGTTAATTCAGTTAATGCTGTTACCCAAATTAATCTCATATTTCCTATGGAATACTGACATTTGGTGTTTAAGGCATGCTGCAAACTTGCCATCAATTGTTCAGAGAGCAAATCACCTTTTTCAGAGATGAAAGTTATTAGTTGAGCAGTGTTGTTTTGTATATACAGAATGCTGTTAGACTTGCAGCAGATCTTTTTCACCACTTAAACTCCCACTGTGTACTCCTATACCAAAAGGTTCTTAGTCATCCAACTCATTGTAGGCTATCAGGTGCAATTTATTCAGGAGGATTTAAACCTGTGCTATTTGTCCAGAAATCAAAAGACAAGATTGTTGCCTCCTGAGTAAATGTTACGCAGTATTTCCTGAACTGTCCTCTGCCACTCCTCTCCACTTAGGGGGAACCTGGGTTGCATGGTCTCAAGGGACTGCGAGGGGAACCTGGGCATAAGGGTGACAGAGGACCCCTGGGTCTCCCCGTAAGTACACAACAGCCGTGCAGCCTGGGATCTTCATACTTCATCCCCACTTATTTTGACTCAACATCATCTAACCATTACCACATTCACAACTGTCCATTTGTTTGTTTTCATTGTTGTGACTCATGCAGTCAGCCAATCCTGCTTTGCTGCCCCTTAAACTTTGTGTGCTGGATAAATGTCCATTTGTTTATGTTTGTTACACAGATGTTGACTTTTTTTTTTGTCAGAGTGACTGTTCATCATGTACTAATCTCACTTTTCAAACCTCCACTCATACTTCCATAAATGCACAGGGAGCATCTGGCTTGGACGGCAAGCTGGGACCCAGGGTGAGTCTTAAACGGCCACGTTTCACCCTCCAAGTATGGGATCAGATTCCCGCCAAATGTATTGCAGTCACATAAAAAAATAACAAGCATGAAACCAAAATTTAAAAACGCAAGTAAAATTATATTGCACAAAATGTATAATTGAAAGCAAAGTTTTCAGAATAGCAAACAATGGTCACAGATCAAAAAAAAAAGTGTAAATCAAATTTAATAACGCATTTAAAAAAAAAAATAATAAGCATGAATCAAAACTTTAAACACATTTAAAATCATATTGCACAAAACTGAAATATTAATGCAAAATTATCCGAATTGCACACAAAATCATGTTTTCCTTGGTTATATTTTTCTGTTTTTTGTGCTCAGACATTTTCTCCACATATTTTTATTTTTGTATATTCTTATGCTGTTTTTCCCTTCGCTCTTTATTCGATGTTCTGCGCTTCTTCTTCCAAATGTTGTGGTTAGAGTTTCATGTAAATCAGGGTGGGCTGAAGCATCATCATTGGTCCAGTAGTTCTAGATTGACAGCTCCTCCTCTAGCCAGTCATTTACATTACATTACATTTAGTAATTTAGCAGACACATTTATCCAAAGCAACTAACAAATGAGGACAATAGAAGCAAACAAAGGCAACCATATATAAGTGCAATGACACTCTCGGTTATCCTAACAGCGTACACGTAGCAAGTATATAATATAAATATATATATATATATATATTATTTATAACACCCCCACACACACACACACAAAGAAAAACAAGTAGAATAGAAAAAATAGAAAGCTGCTAGTTTTTTTTTATAAAAAAGAAGATAAATAGATAAAGTAGAATTAAAATCGAATAGAAAGTGCTAGAGTTAGAGGGTCAAATAAAGATGGAACAGATGTGTTTTTAACCGAATCTTGAAGATGGCTAAGGATTCAGCTGCTCGGATTGAGTTTGTGCAGGTCATTCCACCAGGAGGGAACATTTAATTTAAAAGTCCGTGAAAGTGATTTTGTGCCTCTTTGAGATGGCACAATATAGTGACGTTCACTTGCAGAACGCAAGCTTAGAGGGCATATAAGTCTGAAGTAATACATTTAGGTAAATGGTTGTAGAGCCAGTGGTGGTTTTGTAGGCAAGCATTAATGCCTTGAATTTTATGCTAGCAGCTACTGGTAGCCAGTGCAAATTGATGAACAATGTGACATGCATTATTTTCGTCTCATTAAAAATTTATCTTGCTGCCGCGTTCTGGATTAATTGTAGAGGTTTGATAGAAGTGGCTGGAAGACCTGCCAAGAGAGCATTGCAATAGTCAAGCCTGGATAGAACAAGAGCTTGAACAATCAGATGAAGGTGACGTCTTTCCAACGCGCCTCATTAGCTGCCGATGCTCAGTGTTCTGTTCACTTGTACAGGTGAAAATGGACAACTGTCAGCTGGGAAACATATTTGCATACAGGACTGTTATATGTGTCTGTCTGTCACTGCTGTATGCCTACCTGACAAGCCGTTAACGTTAAATGAGCCGTCCTAGCAACCTGTCGCGGTTATATTCACCTGTATTTATTCGCCTCCGGTCAGGCACGTACACACATAGACATCAAAGGGGGCTTGAGCACCTGCCCTTAATGAGAAAGTGCCCTTTTTTCCTTGGGGGTTTTTTTTTTTAATAAATGAATATTGTATAGTATCTGTGCGTATGTGTGTTTCTGTTTGCGCATAGCTTTACCTGTCAAACAAATAAAAAATCTAAATATCACAACCCAGTCTCATAAAAATACGTACCTCTGGGTACTTTTCTGCAACACCGTTTTTACGTACCTTACTGCACGTTTCGCCGCAGTTTCAAAGAGAAATGTCCACTGAGTGGCGCTAAAACACGGGTTCAATACGTGAACCCTGGCACGTTTTTATTACGTTGATATAGGTACGTATTGCTGTGTTTTTATTACGTTGCTTCAGGTACGTATTGCGACGGTTCAGAATTCAAATATCCGGGGACTGTCGCTAAAAGTTAATGCTTTATCGTGTTGGAAATATGCCCTACACTGAACCCAACCCTAAACCTACCCGATAGTGTTAACAAATGCAAAACTGATATAGAAACGCATTTGTTGATGCAACCGTGCCATTTGAACTTACTTATATGCAGATTTGAACTGTTTTGTCAAACCGTAGTTACATGGGATTTGAACCGGAGCTCCTCACCTCACAAGTGCGTCTCCGTACTCCGTGAGCTACCGAACAAACCTACCGTCTATGAAAACCCATAGATATGAAGCTGGATATGTGCGTGCTAACGTTCAAAAGCATCAGTTTTCAAATCTCCCAGCATATTAAAATTGTTTTGAAGTCTGACAGATATTAAGTAATTGTCGAAAATTAACATTATTAATCAAACTCTGTAAAGTTGTGTGAAAAGGAATAAATAAAGGTGTGGGAGTTTTACCTGCCCCTCAGTGTCATTTCTTTTGGAAACTGGCAATTGATTGTCTTTTGGTACGTTTGTCGCGTCTTGCGAATGTTCCCCGGGTACGTTTTGCCACTGAGACCAGTTGCAACATCAGGTCGAGTTTATTGAACGCTGTCAAGTTCTGGGCCTGTTCCCGCGTCTCTGCAGACACAGCAGTGTAACGCACATTAATGGCACTCGTCACATTACAGACAGGCAGAGAGGCGCAGAAGTGAAGCCCTCTCTCCCTCCCTTTCCAGTTGTGTTTGTTTTGCTGTGGACGTGAGTGGTGATGACCAAAAGACTAAGCTACTTGTGCCTCGAATTTACAGCTAATTATCCAAAAGGCAAATATAGTTAATTTGTCTTGCTAACATCCATGACTCATGAGCTACCAAGTAACAAGTTAGCTAAAGTTTAGCTAAGGCAATAAGAAGTCTAATAGGTTACACCAGTGCGCGTTCTTTCACTGCATGATTCATTTTATTAAAATGCATTTAGAATGATCACAAAAATTCAAGATATGGAGGCAGAAATGTATATATTTATTTCATTTCATATAGTTAATCAATATCACAAGAAAAGTGAATTTTTTACAGCCGTTCAATATCAAGAATTGTACAATATTAAGACACTTAACGTTCTGACACAATATTGACAGTTTTTGCTCTATTTCGCCAACAAATATAATTCCATTCTCAATTTGGCATTCCCTGAGCAACATGAAGCTGTTTTGTTCCTGATTTAATCACCCGTTTAAATGATTTGGTTCAATCGCAACGACTCACTTATTAACAGTGACTTGCTGCCACTTACTGGCAGTTTTAATTTTACATTTAAAGTATCTTTTCATTTTTTTTTTATAATTTCAAGTATCAGTATTCAACGTTTTATTTTTAAAATATCAAAACAGTATTAATGTATTTGTAACTGTAGGTTAAATACATTAATGTCCTGCATTAAACGGTGTGTAAAAACATCTGAATGCCACTTCAGATGCAGCTGTTTTTTTCTCTGCATTGCAAAGATTAATTTTGTCAATACTGATTTCATTTGCTTGTTAACAGCCCAAATGACTTATTATTCTAAATAACTGATTCAATTTAAGAATTTGACTGAAAACATGATGCACACTTTTAGAAAAAATGGCTTAAAGATATTAGGTTCCATTTTTGTCAAAAAATGCTTTTTTCTGTCGTCTTACTGTCGTCTTTTTCTGTCGTCCTTTCTGTCGTCTTTTTCTGTCGTCCTTTCTGTCGTCTTTTTCTGTCGTCTTGTTCTGTCGTCCTAACAGTCATTTTGTTCTGTCGTCCTAACTGTCATCTTATTCTGTCGTCCTAACAGTCATCTTATTCTGTCGTCCTTACTGTCGTCTTGTTCTGTCGTCCTAACTGTCATCTTATTCTGTCGTCCTACTGTCGTCTTGTTCTGTCGTCCTAACTGTCTTCTTGTTCTGTCGTCCTAACTGTCATCCTGTTGTGTCGTTCTAACTGTCATCTTATTCTGTCATCTGTATTGTTGTCTTGTTCTGTCATCATAACGTTAATCAGCGCGGTAAAGTTAGTTTCACGTTTCATATTTGACTAGGCTGCTTTAGGAACCGTCTGCAAATGTACCTCTCAGTACAAAACGAAGTCCAATAATTATTCAAATTAATGTTTACAGTAAATAAATACTGTATTTCACCAAAAATATGTTCCAAAGGTTGTAGTATGTACCTAGTTACAAAACCTATGAGTTTGCCAATATCTCCCTTACTGTATGTACAGTGCACAAAATATTTTATGAAAAAATTACAGTATTTTACCAATTGGTTTTTTTCATGTTCCAAAGGTTGTAATGTTCCTACTTCTGACTGTGAGATTTGGCAGTACCTCCTCGTCAATATAGGCCTTTACAGTACAACAATTATTTTCACAACATTTCCTGTATGCCAGTTTTTTTTTTGTAGGTTGTAGTACTTTGTTAGTTACAAGACTGACTTACTTCATGTGAAATTTTGCCAGTATCTCCCTTACTGTACATACAGTACATAATTATTCTTCGAAAACAATTACGGTAATTCACAATAAGGGTTTTTTTATGTTCCAAAGGTTGTAGTACATTCCTAGTTATGAGACTGGCTTACTACAGGTGATATTTTGCCAATATCTCCTTTACTGTATGTGCAGTACACAAATATTTTTAGAAAAAAACTACTGTAATTTACCTAAAGGGTTTGTTCATGTTCTAATTCTTGTAATACATTCCTAGTTACAAGACTGACTTACTACAGGTGAGATTTTCCAGTATCTCTTTTATTGTATGTACAGTGCACAAATATTTTTAGAAAAGGGTTGTAGTGTTTTCTTTCAAGGCTGATTTACTCCAGGTGAGAGTTTGCCAATATCTCCCTTACTGAAACAAATTGTTGTTTTTATTCACCAAGAGGGTTTAATAATGTTCCAACGGTTGTCTTATATTTAGTCAGTTTTGCCCACTAGTAATTTACCAGTAGGTTTTTTTTGTTTTGTTTCATGTTCCAAAGGTTGTACTACAGTATTTATGAAAATAATTGTGTACTGTACAAATATGAATGGAGGTATTGGCAAAATCTCACCCGTAATAAGTCAGTCTCATCATTAGTAATGTACTACAAACTTTGGAACATAAAACAATAACTTTATGTGAATTACAGTAATTTGTCATAAAATATTTGTTCCTGTACAACTTAAGGAAAATTGGCGAAACTCATAAGTTTTATAACTAGGTATATACTACAACCTTTGGAACATGAAAAAGCCTTTTTGGTGAATTCCAGTAGTTTTTTTTCTAAACATATTTGTGCACTGTACGTCTAGTAAAGCAGGTATTGGAAAAAAATTTCACCTGTAATAAGTCAGTCTCTGTACAGACTGTAAGGGAGATGTTGTAAGTATTGTCTAAGGCAAGACATTGGCAAAATATATTTAGTAATTTTGCCACTAGGCATTTACTATAGTCCTGTGAACATTAATTTGAATGAATTATTGTACTTTGTTTTGTACTGTGAGGTGAATTTGCAGACGGTTCCTAAAGCAGCCTAGTCGAATATGAAATGTGAAACTAACTTTACAGCGCTGATGAAGGATATGACGACAGAACAAGACAACATTAAGCACGACAGAATAAGATGACAGTTAGGACTACAGAACAGATGACTGTTACGGACGACAGAACAAGACGGTGGTAAAGAAGACAGAATAAGATGACAGTTAGGACGACAGAAAAAGACGAAAGTAAGGACGACAGAAAAAGACAGTTAGACACCAGAACACATGACTGGTAGGACGACAGAACAAGACAAGTAAGGATGACAGAATAAGAGACATTTAGGAACGACAGAACAAGATGCCAGTTCTGACGCCAAACGATGACCGTTAGACGAAGAACAAGACGACAGTTAGGACGACAGAATAAGAGGACAGTTAGGACGACAGAATAACATGACAGTTAGGACGACAGAACAATACGACAGGAACAAATGACAATAAGCTGACAGTAATTAAACGACAGAGAAACGAAGTAGGACGACAGATAGACACCATCAACAGACAACATACCCCAACATTACTGATTACCTGAACAAGTAGGCACTGACTGTAGACAAAGCAATTATAGTCCAAAGCAGTTTTTTGACAACAATGAACCTCATATAAAAGAAGTAAACTGCCCATTAAAAGGTACAAATCCATTTAACTTGTTGGAAAAGATAATTTCATATCACTGCTTCTGACTGATCACCAACAGAATATTGAAGAATATGGAAAACTTTTAGGAGTTCAGCTGTCCACTGGTGTCCTTAAGATATCTGCCAATTACACCACTCAGCAAATTAATCTAATATCGTATCAGATAAAATCCCAGAAAATATTGGATACATATTTTTTGTTCAATATGCACACCCCTAATATATTTAATTGTTTTGTTTAAGATTTTTTTTTAATTAATATGAGCAGTGCCCTTTTTTTTCAACCCTTGGAGAGCCCCTGCCTCCTCAAATGTCTTGCACGTCCCTACCTCCCGTCACATTGCTAAAGGGAGCGCCCCTATATGCAACCGGCCCGTTAAGTCACTGATGTGCTGGCCTCGCCTTTTACCTTACTGATTACTAAGTCTTGTTATGGTTTATTATGTTAGGATAGGATAATATATAAGTAAGAGTCATGGTTTTCAAACTGGGGTCCGTGGCCGAAAGCTAGGGGCTTTGCAAATAATTTGCTATACCATATTTTCCAGACTACCTGTCGGTTTTTTTATTTTCTGAACCTTCATATGATTTTTTCATTCCAAGTAAGGTATAATCAACGGCTACGCGTGCATTAAAGGTTTTAAAATGCACCACAGGGGATGGCCAAAGGCCGCACCAACGTGAAGCCGGGGGGGGTTGCCTCCGCAAAGTGCATTTTAAAATCAGTTAATAATGCACGGCTAAGCCATTGATTACCCGCTATTCCTTGGTCATTGTTGCCAGTATAGACAAGTTACACTAGTATTTGCTCTTATGCTGCCATATTGAACCACATGGGTGGAAGACAGTAGTATTCGTCAAGTTGACGGCACGTTGCGCTAGCATTCTGCCCCGCTTCCAATCATAACCAGAGATGAAATAGTGTCAGTAAGCCACATTGGTCTTGAAAATTATCGCACATATTTCAATTAATTATCATCGAATTGATTGTTTTAGAGAGAGCGTGATAGAGGAGATGACCAGTTGTGTTGTAACCTGTGGTGCTGGCGTCTGCGCATCTCTCTGTAACAATTACTCCCAAACAGCGATTATATGGGGGTAGAAATTGTTCTTAATCCAAAAGAAATAGAATAATGATCCACATATGACATCCATAATGAGATCCACAAATAAATTTTAAAGTTTCACAAACATGAATTAAAATGACAATCCACAAATATGTGGACTCCACCCACCATCTACTCAAGCCAATCAGACAACAGCCACACTTCGCTGACCAATCATAGCACGTTCTCGCTATAACAATCACGTTTTGCTTTACAATCAGGGCGGTCTCGTCCTGAGATAACTTCATTCATCTGCATTGGCTCACACTTTCATATAAGGGCCATACACTTGGTACAGGTAAAGGATGTTAAAATCTGCACTGTAAAAAAATTATTGTGATTTTAACTGTAAAAGACTGTAAAAATGCTACAGTTAAAACCTGTTAAATGGTTAACGGTAATTCCCCTACTATATACGGTGAAAAACTGTATTGGACATTACATGTATTGGACATTAATTTTACGGTAGTATACCGTTTTTGGAAGTGAAAAATACCGTATAATTTACAGTGAATAACCGTAAATTGACATTCCAAGAATTCCCTGCTTTACATTTCAAATTTCAAATTTTTTTTTTTTTGTTGAAATAACTATGTTTCTTTTTTGTTTTTTTCTTGTCAGTTTTGTATATTAGGTTTGTGTGTTACACCTAATGTTGTTAAAAAAATATTTATTGCATTATTTCAGTTTCAAGTGTGTTACCATGATGGTGTTTAGCGTATGTGTGAATGACACTGTGCACCTTCTATATATGTTATTATTTAAAAGCTGCTTGTGATGGGCTTTGGTTCATCATGTGACTTTCTCATCACCACCTGCATTTGGTGGTTATCAGTGTATTACAAAGGTACAAAACAGATTTCAGTACTTCAATAGGACTGTATATTAACATTATATCTGTTAATGGAATTACGGTATTTAACTGTAAATTAAGTTAAAACCGTAAAACCTAAAACATTGCTACTGTATTTTTTTACGGTAAAATTCTGGCAACCACAGCTGCTGTTTTTTTTTTTTACCGTAAATTTTACAGAATTTTATTTACAGTGTGGATTTCGTTAGATCATTAGACTGTGTATCATGCCAAGCCACAGTATTTATGTTACGTGCCTTTGAAAATGCCAGAGAAAGCTTTAAATCACGGCTATATGGAACAACGCTATACTGTATTCAAACGCAATATGGAAGCATCATTTATTCAATATGGAAATAAAAGCGTCAGTAAGTAACTGACTAATAAATAACTGAACTCAACCTCATTTGTTTGTGTAATAGGTTAAATTGCCGTCACTCAACAGCCAACAGCATTTCCCAGTTTTTCAGTCAAGTCGATGTATATGAGCTGCTCTGTGGATCTAACGATGTATGAAGTTTTTGATATTCTGTGGTGGTCACAGCAGTATTAGAAATTAATCTACCAATAAGCTTAATATATATATATTTTTACATTTAAAAGCAATTTTTACATTTATAACGCCATTTTTTTCTTAAAGGTGCCTCGTCCTTTTTGAGTCACTTATTGGCATATATTTTCATTAACTAATGAGACATTTGGGCTGTTACCCACAATGGTATAAATATCAACAGATTCATCTTACAATGCAGAGGAAAACCATTGCAGCTGAACGTGACATTTTTTTTTTTTTTTTTTTTTTTTTTTTTTAGATGTCACACTGTTTAATGCAGCTCAGAGGGACATGGGATGCTTTAACCTGCAGTTACAAATGCATAGATAATGTTTTGATATTGTAAACAAAAAACGTCGAATACTGACATTTGAAATTATTTAAAAAATATAAATGTGAAATTTAAACCACCAGTAGATGGCAGCAAGTCACTGTTAGAGTCATTGCGATTGAACCGAATCATTTAAAGGTTGATTCATTCAGAAACGAAACACCGTCATGTTTTTGTTTATTGAACTGTATATTAATATCACATCATTTTAACATCACATTTGAAATCATGTTGACTTTTGGAGAAAAAAACGATATTTTCATATAACTATATAAAATTATATAAATTTATATATTTTCTGCTTCCATATCTTGAATTTTGTGATCATTCTGAATGTATTTTAATAGACTGAATCATGCCGTGAATGAACACACTATCTATGCGCACACGCACTAGTCTAACCTACTACACTTCATCACACACTGTTTCTCTGGCATTTTCAAAGGCACGTAACATAAAATACTGTGGCTTGGCATGATACACAGTCTAATGGTCTAACGAAATCCAGTTTTAAACATTTTACTGTACCCATTGTATGGCCCTTATATGACCTATTTGAGCCAATGCAGATGCATGAAGTCGAGACCGCCCTGATTGTAAAGCAAGACGTGATTGGCTATAGCGAGATCGTGCTACGATTGGTTAGTGAAATGTGGCTGTTATCTGATTGGCTTAAGTAGACGGTGGGTGGAGTCCACGTATTTGTGGATTGTGCAGCACGTCTTGACGCTAGAAATGTTTCAAAATTCACAAATGCACAGCGAGCGATCCACAAATGTGTGCAGCGATCTACAAATGCACAGGACGCGATTCACAAATTAATGCCAGGCAAAGTTGTGGTTGTGACAGAAATATATTGTGTGACTATGTTTTTTATTTGCAAATCTCATTTTATTTATTCGTGAATTTAATTCATGTTTGTGAAACTAATATTTATTTGTGGTTCTCATTCTATTTATTTGTGGATCATAATCTATTTATTTGGAATTAAGCAACAATTCTACCCCCCATACTTTAAAAACCATTGTTGCTGGGGAATATAATGTAGCGATCTAGTATCTGGGCTATTTTATTAATGAAAATCACGGAGAAGCATTGACAACAAGTTTATGTGTGTGTGCAGCGCAATCCGCGATCTCTCTCTCTCTCTCTCTCATGCTCTCTCTCTATCTCCTTCTTCTCCTCCTCTTTCTCTCTCTCCCTCATCTCTCTTCTCTTCTCTTCTCTCTTCTCTCTTCTCTCTTCTCTCTCTCTCTTCTCTCTCTCTCCTCTCCTCTCCTCTCCTCCCTTCTCTCCATCCCTCATCACTCTTCTCTCTCTCTCTCTTCCGATCTCCTGGTGTGTGTAGGCGAAGTGATACTTGTGTGTGTGTGTGTGTGCATCAATTAAAGCAGCCCATTAATATAGAACGGTGATTAAACTGACTTGGAACTACCTGTGCATTAAATGGTTTTACTGCATACCTGCCAGCCAATCAGAATCCAGTATTCAGACAGACCATGGAATAAAGTGACTTATATAATGCATTTAATGTCAAATAAGCTAAACGTAAACAGGTAAAAGCGGGCACTTCAAGTTTTCTATAAATATATTTCTCATTCTGTGTGACAAGTATATTGTTAGACAGTATTGCTTATTTTTTCTTAATTTCAGGAAGAGGTTCACAGAGACGGCAAGTGCATTTTGTATGTTTTCTTTATTTTACAAAATTACACTTTTCGCTGTTATTTTGCAGTACCTACACAAATAAAATATATCATTTTTGATGATGTCTTGCTCTTATCTGACGCATAGGCTATCACATTTTCCACTGATATGAGGAACCCAAGTGTTTGCGCCGGTGCCTCCCGCGCACACACAACATATATAATCAGTTCTAGCATTGCAAACTTTACATCGCAGCCTCTTAAACATAAGGTATTGGTGATTCAATTTACTTGTTCCTTTTGTACATATGTAGGTTTTGCCAGGTCAGCGCAAGCATCGCCAGCCGTGGTATGTTTCCACAAACACTTTATTGCGATATTTAAAGAATGTTGTTTAGTAGATATTGCAGATACGATAGAAGTACAAAAGCCATCTTTTCATAATATAGGCTAATAGTTTATCAACCAAATGTTAGGCTACACCACGTCTAAACGATTCACTCCTGAATGAGAGGTAAAGCCTATTGAGCCCGGAATGAGGTTCCGTTTTTGTTTCGTTTTAACTAGATATAGGCGTAGCATTAAAATAATGTTTTTTGTCAAGAATGAGCACGATAATATTTATGACATACAGTAAAGCCAAACCGAGAAGAGTGTTTTCCTAATATCGGAACCATTGCAATATTTATTGATTGATCAATGAAACAAGAAGTATTAACAAATAGTACCTATAACAGTAACTATTAATTGTAACTATTTTCTCATTTTGCTCTATTTCGAGGAAGACACTTCAGCCCACCCTGATTTACATTAAACTCTAACCGCAACATTTGGAAAAGCAAGCGCAGAATGTGGAAACAAGAGCGAAGGGGAAAACAGCATAAAAATACAAAAAATAAAAATATGTGTAGAAATTGTCTGAGCACAAAAAACAGAGAAATATAAGAAAGCATGATTCTGTGTGCAATTCGGATAATTTTGCATTATGATTTAAGATGTGTTTAAATTTTGGTTTCACGCTTGTTATTTTTTTATCCCTGGACTGCAAAACATTTGGTGGGCATTTGATTCATAGGTCCTTGTGACACCTCTATGGTGAAGGGGGATGTGGTAGACTCTTGGTAATTTTTTCATAATGTTAAGCTCTCTGTGACAGTGAGAGATTAAACAACAGGAGATACTCTGTGTTTCTGCTGCTGAGTTTGACATTAACACAGATTTAACACTTGCTCATCCATTAACATGCCATTTATTTTATATGCTCCCTCCGTCATTTTATGTGGATTGCATGTGCCATTACTACGATAGAGTCTA
Source organism: Sinocyclocheilus anophthalmus (assembly GCA_018155175.1). NCBI lineage: Eukaryota > Metazoa > Chordata > Actinopteri > Cypriniformes > Cyprinidae > Sinocyclocheilus > Sinocyclocheilus anophthalmus. The sequence goes on along the minus strand of JADLZN010011167.1, from coordinate 112,520 downwards.
ATATTACAATAGCAGCAGAATCTTAAAAAAACCGTAGCCTATTTTCCTATTAACTGTGTTGACGGTAAGTTTTTTATGAAAGCACAAAACGTTTATACATCCTTTTATTATGGGTATGGATGGACCACGTGGGACTCCTGTTCCCGCAGGTCCAAGGCGATAGAGTAAGTTTTATTGTTTATATATTTTATTATTATTTTATTTTATTAGAATTGTATGTTTGTTTTCTGCTTTTTTCCTAATTTTAGCATAGAACTGTAAGGTAGACAATTACACTCAAACAATATGAATATTGCATGCTAGTTTATGTTTTTAATCTCTGATTTAACTGAATTCTCACAGTGTTTTACTGTTTTAAGCTCAGGATTTAAAATGACCAGCACAGGGACACCTGCTGATCATCACAGCACAGCCTTAACATATTTAAGGGTTTATGGTAATACTAGACACTAGATTTGTTTATATAAAAGGTGCTGTTCAATGTACCTGTCACAGGGTGAGAAGGGTGATGTTGGTGATCCTGGACCCAGAGGGCCATATGGGTTACCTGTAAGTATTCATTTTTGTTAATTATTTGGCCATTTAATAATGGTCACAATATTCAGTATTGTAGTTCCAGAAAATATTTTGCTTTTTTTCTTCTTTTTTGAAGGGAGCTGCTGGAACACCTGGAATGGATGTAAGTTGTCACTCATTTACTGCTTGTGTGTTGACTCTTATCATTTATTGTCTCCTGGGTTGCTTCCTGCAACTGTTCTGCCCTCTAGTAGCTGTCAGCAATATCTTTGAAGATCTTTACCCCTGAACCAATGAGTATCCAGGCATTTGTAATTACTTGAAGTTGTATTTTTGCAGGGGTTACCAGGCTTAAAGGGAGACAAGGGCAACATGGGGGAAAGAGGAGAAAAGGTGATTGTGACATAGATGTTGTGAAACAGGGAATGAAACTTTCACTCTCTTTATTGATTAGATCTGATGTCAATGGACATTTACAAAGCAGTTTAGGCACAAAGCCTTTATATAGACAGAATGTGGGCCATGGAGTTGAAGATCAGTGTGAAGATCTTACATTTAATGGATTCTCTTCTGCAATAGCAATAGCAAGTAGCAATATTTATAGTTGCAGGAAAAAGTTTATGAACTCTTTGATTTTCAGCATAAATTATTCTCACAATTTAATCTGATCTTCACTGAAGTTGAAACAACAGACAAACATGGTTTCCTTATACATTTAAAATCATTAAGGGTGATCTAAGAGTGCACAAATTTTCCCCTTCCTACACGATGAATGTTTATGCCATGTTTTTGGCACTTTCATTTGTTTTAATAAACTGTGTTTGTCTATTGTTGTGGTTTAGTGCACATTAAAATTTTATAGCCGATTTTTAATAAAAAAAATTCTGGTATAGTCAAAGGGTTCACGTATTTTTTTTACTCCAACTGTATTTGTATAAATATTTGTTTGTCATCATTCAGAGTTTCATTACTAACATAGCATTTTACCATCCCATATTCATAAAAGCCAGAAAAAAATCATTCTTTGTTTATTATTGTCAAGTGAAAATATTTATTACAGTGATTCTTGCTCCAGCAAGAAATACAGAGTAAGTCCATTGACAACAGGCTCTTGCTTTTGTAATGGCCCTGTATTGGCTTCTTCTCTTGCATGATTCCTTTCGTTTTACCTGCCTGTTTAATAGACTTACACTGTGCCACTATGTTCAGTTTTTAATGTCACGGAATGTGCCACTGCAATATGTAGTAAGCAGGAAATTCAGACCCATTTCAGTTTTTAAGTTGTTTAAAAGTGTAAAACTAAGTCCTAACATATCCTAACGTCTAAATATACAGTTGTTTAATTAAATATATAATTCTGGATATTGGTCATAAAAAGTAGTTTAATTTAATAACACAAAATCATCTAGTTTTATACTGTAGATGTATTAGCATGGCACTTGAAATAATTTACAGTAACCTTGACACATTTCTGTTTTGAAATGTTATAAATTATGTAATAAACTAAAAAAACGAACGTCATCCCACTTTCAACAGTTTTTTTTTTTCATCAAATTTCTTAATATATGTAAATATTTTTTTATGAACATTAAAAGATTACATACATGGAGCAGATTTCACAGACATCTGATGAACAGGAATGAAATAATGAGTAAACAATGAAAAAAAAAATTTGTTTAAACACTTTCAAAAAAACATCTGTAAGGCTTATTTGGATGTTACAAAATTATCTTTAAAATGCAGTATCCCGATAAAAGGACGTTTCTTTTTTTGTTTTGGATGTTTTTTTTTCCTCCACTCAAGTAAGGTTCTGTAAATCAGATTGCACTGCATTGACCTCAATGCTAAGTTTATTTATAAGTTATCATAAATATAGTCTCGTGTAGCCAGACCTTCAGACTGAAGGCAGAAGGTCTGGGAACCTTGGCTGCTTTGAATGGCTAAGGCCTGCCCAAGAGGCCATATGACTGACAGGTAAAGCAACCAGTCACATTTCGTTTTGTGCCGCGTCATGTTTATGGGCGTGGAAATGCCGCCACAATAACAGACTGGTGCGTAAATTCTTGGACATATTTTTAAGATTCTATGCCACAAACTATGAATATTTCACATACTTTTGAAAATCCAGCATTTAGTTGATCCTGATAAGCACTCATTGTTACAGTTGTAAACACGACGGCTTTCTTCTAACATGACAGGGTTTGGCATCTGAGGCTGAGACTATGATAAATATAACCTTCATAATATATTAAATATGGTTCCCTTTCATAGGTTCACTCGATTCTGCATCAAAAGCCCATATAAATTGTCTGAAGCCTGAATAGAAACACTCAAGGCACTGTGTGCTCCATAGAAAAGCATCCATACCAAAACTCCTCAGATTTTGTATTCTTCATGCAGGAAGCGATTTATCTAGCCTGTGATAAACATTTTTGTTTTTTCTTTGCATTGAAATTTTATGCTTCAGCAACCAGCTTGTTTGGATCTCATGTCTTTGTTGCTCATCAATTAGGAAGTGTATACCTAATTTCTCATGCTTGAGCAGCGCTCAGTGGTACATCTGATTGTGTGCACTGTGAAAACTAATAAATAAATAAAAGTTTAAGTGATTTGCTCCTGGCTCACCTTCTTTTTGAGAACAAAAGATTGGTCAACCCCCTGTCACTCTGTCTGTGCCCTTGTTGTGGCACCTCATGAGATCCCTGGGGATCCAACCTGTCTCTCACCTGATCATGTCAACTGTATTCCTCCAGTTGAATTTGCTCATGATGAGCTGTGTGCACATGGTGCAGTTTCTTTCAGGTTTGACGACCCCTAGCAGTCAGGAGGCGTGGCCCTCTCAAGCTTTTAAAGAGTTTACTAAGGTGGTTTCACATGTTGTCAACAGTGTAAAACTGGACTGGCCAGATGCATCCCAGTAGGAAAGCAGTCCAAACTGAATAACCGCTTTCTGGCTGGTTATACTTTGTGTCCATTGTGAAGACTGCTTCCGTTCTTTCCAGATCTCCATAATGAGTGATCGAGATCTTGTAATTAGAGATTCTTAGTTCGTGTCCCTAATCCGAACTAAGTAATCCTACTTCTGACTTCACCACCATCATAGATTTAGTGGAGCAGGGGCATATGCAATCCCAGCAGAAATGCTTGCTGCCTATCTCGTACCGTCTTCGCCCTATTAATAAACGTTGCACCCTGCCTTACACCCCGTCTTGGAACTATACTCTTCAGATGTGCATTTTTAGGATGCGTACACAAAAGCATATATTATGACAAAGATTTGGCAAGGAGGTTGGTTTATCACAATAGATTTTATTTTGATTTACTTAGATCATGTTGGGGGCAAAGCTTGCCAATTTTGAGTGATTGCTTTTGGCCTAGTCTTAGCACCTCATGCATTTACAAAGAGCACAGATGCTGCCCTTGCTCAGTTGCAACTTCAGGGCATCCGTGTGCTGAACCTTGAAGCTGATCTAGACCAGTCAAAAGACTTAGCATGTCAGCAATGAGAATCATTTCATAAGATGATTATGAAAGATGCCTCACTAGTAGGCTGGGGTGCAGCAACAACTCTCATTGCACATTCAATGCCTGAAGATGGTGTTTTTTCTTGCTTTTAGCAATTTTCATCCAGACATTATGTAGTTTCCTGCATAAATCCATAGACAGGATGAGTTTGCCTTCACATTTATTAAATTCTATCATTTAAATACTGTATATGGTATAGGGTTTCCAATGCGTCAGCTACTGACAGCTTTCATAGGTCGAGTGAACGTATGAAAGGAATACATAAACCTGTATGTATCAGTTATGTATGTAACCCTGGTTCCCTGAATAGAGAACAATACTCTGCATAGCCTGTAGCATACTTATTCGCTTCTGTTTACTTAATGCATCAAAGTCTATAGTGATTCTTTGGGCACTTCCTTATGAAGCTCTGGTGACACAGGGGTACTTCAGACATTCGTCAACCCTGGGAGTCAGCTCTTGACACAGCTTTTTGTTCTTTATTGCGGGAACCAGGGTTACATGCCTAACCAAGACCAAGATGCTTTATTTCTAGTTTATGCTTTATGCGTTATGCTTTATTTTCTCCAGAAAACTGTATCGCTTTCCTAAAAATATGTGTGCATGCAGCATGACCATTTCATCACATTTGTTTTGGTGTTTAATTCAATCTACCATGGATTATTTTTTCTTTAATTGTCATCATTTAAAATTCTAAATCAATGTAATCTCTTGTAATGTCAAATTTGAACTGTTTGTGTATAATGTTTAATTCATGCATAATGTTTAATTCACTGTTATAACCAAGAAGCAGAAAATGGAGAGAACTGACTTTTCTGTTTTTGTCACAACATGATGGAGATACCGTTTTTCTGCCTGTGTGGTTTGTTGGGGGGTGGGCTTTTGTGGGGTGTTTCCCTGCTTCTCTTTCTCTTCCCTTGTGCCCTGTAAGACTGCTGTCAATCTTGTCTCTCATTCCATGTCCTCTTATCTGATTTTCCCATCTAACGTTTCCTGTTTTCAAAACCTCCCTTTCCCTTCTAGCAACACTTTTAAGTAAAACTATTATATATATATATATAATTATATATACCACAGTGGGGCAAAAAGTATTTAGTCAGCCACCGATTGTGCACGTTCTCCCACTTAAAAAGCTGAGATGAGCCTGTAATTTTCATCATAGGTATACCTCAACTATGAATACAAATGAGAAAAAACAAATCCAGAAAATCACATTGGTAGGATTTTTAAAGAATTAATTGGTACATTCCTCGGTAAAATAAGTATTTGGTCACCTTCAAACAAGCAAGATTTCTGGCTCTCATAGACCTGTAACTTCTTCTTTAAGAGGTTCCTCTGTCCTCCACTGGTTACCTGTAGTAATGGCATCTGTTTGAACTCGTTATCGGTATAAAAGACACCTGTCCACAACCTAAAACAGTCACACTCCAAACTCCACCATGGCCAAGACCAAAGAGCTGTCAAGGACACCAGAAACAAAATTGTAGACCTGCATCAGGCTGGGAAGACTGAATCTGCAATTGGTTAGCAGCTTGGTGTGAAGAAATCCACTGTGGGAGCAATTATTAGAAAATGGCAGACATACAAGACCACTGATAATCTCCCTCTATCTGGGGCTCCACGCAAGATCTCACCCCGTTGGGTCAAAATGATCACAAGAACTGTGGGCAAAAATCCCAGAACCACACGTGGGGACCTAGTGAATGACCTGCAGAGTAACAAAGGCTACCATCAGTATCACACTGCGCTGCCAGGGACTCAAATCATGCAGTGCCAGACGTGTCTCCCTGCTTAAGCCAGTACATGTTCAGGCCCGTCTGAAGTTTGCTAGAGATCATTTGGATGATCCAGAAGAGGATTGGGAGAATGTCATTTGGTCAGATGAAACCAAAATAGAACTTTTTTGTAAAAACTCAACTTGTCGTGTTTGGAGGAGAAAGAATGCTGATTTGCATCCAAAGAACACCATACCTACTTGCATGGGGGTGGAAACATCATGCTTTTGGGGTTTTTTTTTCTGCAAAGGGACCAGGACGACTGTTCCTTGTAAACGAAAGAATGAATGGGGCCATTGTATCGTGAGATTTTGAGTGAAAACCCCTTCCATCAGCAAGGGCATTGAAGATGAAACATGGCTGGGTCTTTCAGCATGACCATGATCCCAAACACACCGCCCGGGCACCGAAGGAGTGGCTTCGTAAGAAGCATATCAAGGTCCTGGAGTGGCCTAGCCAGACTCCAGATCTCAACCCCATAGAAAATCTTTGGAAGGAGTTGAAAATCCGTGTTGCCCAGCGACAGCCCCTAAACATTACTGCTCTAGAGGAGATCTGCTTTGAGGAATGGGCCAAAATACCAGCAACGGTGTGTTAAAACCTTGTGAAGACTTACAGAAAAACGTTTGACCTCTGTCATTGCCAACAAGGGTATATAACAAAGTATTGAGATTAAATTTTGTTATTGACCAAATACTTATTTTACCGAGGAATTTACAAATAAATTCTTTAAAAATCCTACATGTGATTTTCTGGATTTTTTTTTCTCATTTTTTTTTTCATAGTTGAGGTATACCTATGATGAATTACAGGCCTCTCTCATCTTTTTAAATGGGAGAACTTGCACAATTGGTGGACTAAATACTTTTTTGCCCCACTGTATAATATATATATATATATATATATGTCTATTAAATGTTTCCCCCATTAAATAATTTACACTATTTCTTCAGGTTAGGCTTTAATTTCCTTATATTGTGACCTCAGTCTAGGAAAAAAGATTTTGACAATATATTTTGTTGCAGTAGGTAATGGTGCACAGAGTGTTCCAGAGCCGATCCTCCCTATATGCAAAGTACGCAAGTTGTGTAGGGTCCCCGAAACACCAGGGGCCCCCTTGCTCTCAAAGATGATTTAATTTTAGTTTAGTGTTTGAATTTGGCCAGCGGTTATGAAAACCGCTTATGTCATTTCTTTTAATGCGGTGCGCTGTCGCCCTTTCTACGTAAAAGTCAGTCAAATCACGTAACGTGAAAGTCATACAGTGTCTTACTCGAGACAAAAAAAAATGAGTTGAAAGCGTACCGAGCCGCAGAAGAGACACCGTTTCTCAAGTGGACAAAGGTGTTTCATTCATTCATAAGTCTTCATTCATAACACACAATCGTTTCTCAGAGAAGGGACAGAGCGGTGTGGAATAAAGGTAAATTATGTGAAAAATAATGCTTTTTTTTTTAAACGAAGCATGTTAGACTGCACTCCATAAACACAATGAAGCCTAGAAAAAAACCATTGAACCACCCCTTTAAAAAATAAACTTAGTAACACAGTAGTGTCATTATTCAGTACAGTTCAGTTCAATAACTGCTAAGTGATGATCCATTATGTTATGATCACCGCCAGCCTAGAGCAATAAGTATGGCTGGCAACCGAATGGTGCTGCAGGTGCAGTTCACAAATCAGTATATATACCACCCAAGGACCAGCTTTCGGCCAGTAGAGTGTTTGGTTTTAGAATGGAAAAACTGCTGATTTATCGGATTTTAATAAAGGACAGATTGTGATGGCACAGCGCCTCGGAATTTCGATCTCGAAAACAGCTCACTTTGTGGGTTATTCACATGCCTCTTTTGTGAGTATGCATTAAAAGTAGTGCACGGATGGCCAAATGATGAACCGTCTTCCAGCCATGTGTTATCCACAACTGAGGAGTGGAGGCTGTCGCGTATTGTTCACAGCGACAAGGCCACAGTGTGACAAATCACCAGCAGCTACTACAGTGGTGACCAGGGCAATGTGTCAAAGAACACAGTTCATCACAGCCTTCTGCGTATGGGCCTGCGTAGCCAATGACCCAGCCGGGTCCCCATGCTAACTGCATGCCATCACCAACAACGCATGAAATGGGCTCAAGATCATCGAGATTGGACCATGGTTGATTGGAAGAAAGTGGCCTGGTCTGACGAATCAAGATTACTGGTGCATCAAGTCGATGGCCATGCGTGGATATGACGATAACCAACAGCAGATATGGCACCTGGATGCACTGTTGTGCAGACACAGGCCTGTGGGCACAATCACTGACACCTGTCAGGTATTTGAATGTTATTGCAGACCAAATGCCCCCCCCAAAAAAAAACCCATTCATGGCAACTTTGTTCCTTGCCGGTAATGGCCATTACCAACAGGATAATGCGCCATGCTGCACTGCCAGAAATGTCAAGAAGTGATTTGAGAAACATGATGCTGAATTGCTGTGAATGCCTTAGCCTCCAAATTCACCTGACATGAACCCAATCGAACCCTGCCATGTATGTGTACTGAAGGACCTGTTGAAATTTTGGTATGTACCCCAGTAGACCTTTCACCACCTCGATGAATAGATGCCACGCCGCTTGACCTATATATACAGTATATACAGTGGGGAAAAAAAGTATTTAGTCAGCCACCAATTGTGCAAGTTCTCCCACTTAAAAAGATGAGAGAGGCCTGTAATTTTCATCATAGGTATACCTCAACTATGAGAGACAAAATGAGGAAAAAAATTCCAGAAAATCACATTGTAGAATTTTTAAAGAATTTTTTTTTGCAAATTATGGTGGAAAATAAGTATTGGTCAATAACAAAATTTCATCTCAAAACTTTGTTAAATACCCTTTGTTGGCAATGACAGATGTCAAACGTTTTCTGTAAGTCTTCACAAGGTTTTCATACACTGTTGCTGGTATTTTGGCCCATTCCTCCATGCAGATCTCCTCTAGAGCAGTAATGTTTTGGGGCTGTCGCTGGGCAACACGGATTTTCAACTCCCTCCAAAGATTTTCTATGGGGTTGAGATCTGGAGACTGGCTAGGCCACTCCAGGACCTTGAAATGCTTCTTACGAAGTCACTCCTTCGTTGCCCGGGCGGTGTGTTTGTGATCATTGTCATGCTGAAAGACCCAGCCACGTTTCATCTTCAATGCCCTTGCTGATGGAAGGAGGTTTTCACTCAAAATCTCACGGTACATGGCTCCATTCATTCTTTCGTTTATACGGATCAGTTGTTCTGGTCCCTTTGCAGAAAAACAGTCCCAAAGCATGATGTTTCCACCCCCATGCTTCACAGTAGGTATGGTGTTCTTTGGATGCAACTCAGCATTCTTTCTCCTCCAAACACGACAAGTTGAGTTTTTACCAAAAAGTTCTATTTTGGTTTCATCTGACCATATGACATTCTCAAAATCCTCTTCTGGATCATCCAAATGCAAACTTCAGACGGGCCTGGACATGAACTGGCTTAAGCAGGGGGACACTTCTGACACTGCAGGATTTGAGTCCCTGGCGGAGCAGTGTGTTACTGATGGTAGCCTTTGATACTTTGGTCCCAGCTCTCTGCAGGTAATTCACTAGGTCCCCACGTGTGGTTCTGGGATTTTTGCCCACAGTTCTTGTGATCATTTTGACCCCACGGGGTGAGATCTTGCGTTGGAGCCCCAGATCGAGGGAGATTATTAGTGGTTTTGTATGTCTTCCATTTTCTAATAATTGATCCCACAGTTGATTTCTTCACACTAAGCTGCTTACCTTTTGCAGATTCAGTCTTCCCAGCCTGGTGCATGTCTACAATTTAGTTTCTGGTGTCCTATGACAGCTCTTTGGTCTTGGCCATGGAGTTTGGAGTGTGACTGTTTGAACAGGTTGTTGTGGACAGGTGTCTTTTATACTTATAACAAGTTCAAACAGATGCCATTAACACAGGTAACCAGTGGAGGACAGAGGATCCTCTTAAAGAAGAAGTTACAGGTCTGTGAGAGCCAGAAATCTTGCTTGTTTGTTATTGACCAAATACTTATTTTCCACTATAATTTTCAAATAAATTCTTTAAAATTCCTACAGTGTGATTTTCTGGATTTTCTTTTCTCGTTTTGTCTCTCATGGTTGAGGTATACCTATGATGAAAATTACAGGCCTCTCTCATCTTTTTAAGTGAGAGAACTTGCACAATTGGTGGCTGACTAAATACTTTTTTGCCCCACTGTATATAGACCGGGAAATCAGTTCAGGAACAGGAGGGCTAGAATGACTGGATTTGGGGATACCAGCTGCACCTGCTGACACCAGTGGTGGATCCTCCACACTGGATGCCAGTCTGGGATACTGAAGAACTGACCTTGATAATCTGGGTGTAACAGACAGGAAGTGACGTGACTCTGGAAGATCAGCTGATATGTGACGAGATTCTTGAAGATCAGCTGTGACGTGGCATGACTCTGGATGAACTGCTGAGATGTGACAAGACTCTGGATGAATAGCTGAGACGTGGCGTGACTCAAGAAGATCAGCTGTGACGTGACGTGACTCTGGATGAACAGCTGAGATGTGACGAGGCTCTGGATGAACAGCTGGGACTTGACTAGACTCATGAAGATCAATGACTTGACTTGACTCGGGAAGATTAGCTGTGACTTGACTTGCCTCAGGAAGATCAGCTGTGACTTGACTTGGTTCATGAAGATCTGTTGTGACTTGACTCAGGAAGATCAGCTGTGACTTGACTTGACTCATGACGATCAACTGTGACTTTACTAGACTCATAACTATCAACTGTGAATTGACTAGACTCATAACCATCAGCTGTGACTTGACTAGACTCATGAAGATCTAGTTGTGACTTGACTTGACTCTGGATGATCAGCTGTGACGTGAAGTGACTCTGGATGATCAGTTGTGACTTGACTTGACTCAGGAAGATAAGCTGTGACTTGACTTGACTCAGGAAGATAAGCTGTGACTTGACTTGCCTCATGACGATCAACTGTGACTTGACTTATCGAATTGGCCGCTTGATAAATGGGCCTTTTGTGTTCCGCAATTTTGTCTCGACGCTGGTCGCGTTCCTCCGCGATACCCACAGTGAATGATGAACCAACAGTCAACGAAGCATAATCCATAAACTGAACGAGTGACGAACGCGGACCCACTCGAATGAGCTTTGACTTTAACGGCTGATTAATGCCCTCACAGAAAAAGTCTATCAGGACACAGTCTGGCAGATCAGAAAAATAAGATAGATCTAAATACTTTTGTACATGGTCCTCGAGCGTTCGCGTGCCCTGCTCGAGGGCTAATAATAGTCTTGCCATATCCATACCTGGCCAATGCCCATGTGAAAAGCTGCTGGATCCTTGTAGGGCCGAGTATTCTGTTACGGGGCTGACAAGAAGTGAGACGTGCCGATCCATATGCAAAGCTTTATTCAAAGACATGGTCAAAAACAGGCAGGGTCGAACACCAGCGAACGGGTATGGTACGGGCAAAACACAAGAGCAGTCCAGTAAACAGGCATGGGTCGATCGACGGTGAACAATATCCAACAGGGCAAGGCAAAGAGAGATAATCCAGGTACATAGCAATAATCCAGGCAGGGGCAAACAGAGTCCGAAACAGCAAGACAAAAAGGGTAATCCGAAAACACAGGCAAGAATCTGAAAACAGGAAAACAGGCAAGGCGAGACTATGACTAAACTAGCAAAACTGGAACCGGCTCCATAAAGTGCTATTACTAGGAGAGTAATAAACGCAGACAATACTTGGCGACTTGAGCAGGATCTGGGTGGATGTTATATAGTGTGTGTAATAGCTTTCAGGTGAGCATGTGATTGGTTACAGCTGTGTGCAATCAGTGCAATGGATGATGGGAAATGTAGTCCGGGATGACATGCAACAGTTTGTGTAGTGCTAGAGTCCATGCAGTGAGCGGGTGACCTCTGGTGGTGAGTGAACAGACGTTCATAGACCAGATTCATGACATGAATAGAGCATATATACAATGTAATCAGCTATTGCCTGATGCAATAAACACTACTTTTCAATATAACTTCAAGACTTCCATATCAACCAATATAATATAAACAAAAAGTAGGCTACTACGTGCACCTTTAAATACAGTTTAAAAAAATACATATACATATACTGGTCTCAAAACACTATACAAAACTTCTCTGATCAGACATATTCTTCCATTGACCAAGCTATTGTGTCCACAGGGGGAGAAGGGAAAGAAGGGCAAAAAGGGGCCTAAGGGGGAGAAAGGAGAACAGGGTGCCCCTGGATTAGATGCACCCTGCCCACTGGTATGTCCCAGCTGAGAGCTGGAAAACTGAAGAAAGTGGAGCCTTAAGAGAAGAGTAGTCTCGTGGTCAAAATGGCAACCCACCTCATCCTTGATATCTGAAATACCTGCATTGTTTTTCTAAAAAACATTCATTTAAAACTGGAGCCTACTCGAAAAATTACTGGAGTTCCTAAATCTAGCTAACCAAGCCTGATGCTTTCTAGGACAAAAGCCAGGACAAATTGGTCTACAATTACATAAGTTAAAACACTGGTCATATCAAGAAACGCTGGTTTGCTAAGAAACCACTGGACCACTCTTCTCTGCCCTGTGCCGTGCTCTCTCGTCTGGAGGCCGGAAGGGCGCCTGCAGCCTCTATCCTAGTAACACTCCCAGTTCCATTTCTATGACACAGGGTTTCCGGGGCTTTAAGGGTGAAAAGGGCGAGCCAGGCCAGCCTGGCCTGGATGGGCTGGATGCCCCGTGCCAATTGGTACAGTATCCTCTTTTCCTACCTCTCTGTGCATGCTGCCAGCTTTGCGCCCACATTGCTGAGCACCTCTCATGCATGCTTCTGGTGAAAAAGCTTTAATTTAACCATGCATGACATAAATAGTGGAGCAGAGCTTAATGTAGGGTATCCCATTGCCTTTTAACACATGTACTGCATGTACTATCTGCTTTCTATTGGTAAAGTCACAAGGCATTTTAACATAAGTTTCCCAACTGTATCTTAGCATCAATAGTAGTAATTTATTCCCTTATAGTTTAATACACCCTTTTGCATGCAATATATACTATCCACTTAGTTGTGCATCTTGTGGCCACTTAAAACTGCATTAACTGCTCACTAGCACCTTTATCAGCATTTTAGTGATTTTCTCACCTTCTGGAATAACATTTAATCTTATTCTAGTTTTCCTAAGTGAAAAAATTAAATACTTTCTGCTTATTGAATAGTATTTGCTCTCCTCAGATGAAATAACCAGTACTAATTAACCTTGGATCCCTTAAATAATCCATCTTGTGTCAAACCACTCCTGAGACGTTACTTAGTGCAGTGTCAGCATGAGTCGCTCTTCCCCAGCCTTTAACCCTCTTCTGTTCCCTCTCATATATCTGTTCCAATTGGGCACTCAATCCTATGGAAGAGAAGAAATTGAGTCTTCAAGCCATATCCTGAATCACCATGTTTAAAGACTTCAGTTAACTATACATTTGACTGTGTCATTTTGCATATATGAATGAACGCTTGTTATTAAGCTAGAGCATTAGGGCATGTATGTTTTAAAGTATATATGCAATATAAAAGTCCTACTTAATTTTAGTAAAATTGTGAATGATAATTTGCATGAATATTTAAGCTTGAGTTTTTCTTGTGCTTTTTACAATGTTTACTAGTTTGTAGTGTGTCCAATTGTTAATTACTGTATTTTTGATTCAGCTAACATGCTTCTCATTACCATGTCTGGTTTGTTTCAACATAAATTAATCTATTAAAACTTTTTGTTTCTTTGTTTTTTATTATTGTATAATATTGTCTTTGCGTGCACCTTTGGCACATCACAGTCTCACAATTACATTAGTTACATCATAGCATTATGGTTAGCCACTTTGGGGTTTCAGCATGGTTAAACAATACCTCGAAAGCCTTGTTTACGTTAAAATATTGATATATAAAATATAATCTTTATATATTATTAATAATATATATTCCCTGTTTCTTTTTTCTCCACTATAGGGTCCAGATGGACTCCCAATGCCTGGATGTTGGCAGAAGGTAAGTTTAAGAAGATCCTCAAAAATCCTATAGATATTCTTTAAAGTGTGATTACATGTTAGGTATCAATTCCACAGCTTTGTCAACAACATTAAATGTTTTATTCATATATGCAGTGGTGGCCAAAATTATTAGAACACCTGAAGATCTGAAAATATTGACCTTTTTTGCCTCCAAAACATGATTTCATTTCATAATGTTCATGAAACATGCAGATGTTTGCTCTGAGCACAACAAATATCAGGTGAAGTGAGTCATACTGTTTTTATCCACTTTCAACTTTAATATTTGGTATGTCCACCTTTTGCAGCAATTACAGCAGCACATCTCTCTGGCATAGTGTCATTATATTGTCCTCATGGAAAATAAATCCAGGCCCAATAAGATGACTCCCAAATGGTACTCCGTGCCTCACCAGAATGTTGTGGTATACTTTCTTATCCATGATGCCATCAATTTTCACTAAGTCACCTGTTCCTGAGGCTGAAATAACACCCCACACCATAATACTACCCCCTCTGTGTTTAATTGTTGACAAGAGAAACTAATTTTTATATCTGTTCCCCTCCCCCCATCGAACATACACCCTTCGCTTGTTGCCAAACTGTTCAAACTTGGACTCACCAGTCCACAACACTTTTTTCTACCTCTCCCCTTCCTGTTCTGGTGTGAACTGGCATCAAAGCAGTCTAAAGTGTACTTTACAGTGCTTGGACTGCATCTCACGTCCTTGGATATGCAGTGGTAACTCCAGCCAGCATCAAAAAGGGCCTTTATTCGAACCTGTGGCTCACTCGTTAGCTCCTTCTTCACCTTAACCATGTTCAGAGATAAACATGTGCTTCAAGACTACTTCTAGAGGCTTTGAATTTATACCAGTTGGTGGTGTGGCCTCAGTGACAAAACCCTGATGTTACCAATCACTTAATGAGCAGGAAAGGCCTTGTACATTCAAAAGAATCACACAGCTGTGTCCTAAGACTCTTGCATCACCATTTAACCATGATCACACCTAACAATGATTACACAAGTAGTTTGGCTTCTTCTGTGAAGGAATATGATTGTGTGACACTGACAGTTAAATAGGTCTAGCTTGTTTTTTTTGTAAGGAAAATTAGCTAAATCTCCTTATAATGTTATTCTATGGTTTATAGAGCATAATGATGACTTTGTAGATATTTTATTTGTTTTATGGGTTATTATAATTGCCAATTCAATAAAAACAACTGAAACCTTTTAAATATGCCATGTGTTCTATTAATTTGGGCCACCACTGTAAGCAATTGAGTGGTATTAGAGTGGAATACCTCACATCCTTTGGCCTTTGAAACTCTCCCTTTTTATATTAAAACATACGTGTCTTTGTGTTTTCTTTGCAGTGATCGGTCTAACACAAAACGCATGGAGTTTGTAAATAAGGCTTCACTTTTTTTGTAAATACTTTTTTTTTTTAATTCCGGGAAAAGAACGTCATGAAGCTTTCACGTAGCTGTTCCTGTCATTTCAGTGTGCTCATGGCAACGTGTGTAACATTCACATCAGCACTGTGGAATTTAAAGTCTTGACCAGTAAGAGACTATTCACAAGGGCGTGTTTGCCCTGATTTGCATGGCCCAGAATGAGAGTGGATACCAAAACAGACTAACGGGGTTAACTGAAAAGAAGAAGGAGGAGGCGACTGAGGGATCGGCTTTGGGTCTTGAACAAGATCTTTGTGTGTTTAGTGTGTTCACACCAATCCATACTATCAGCTTAAAAGACTAAAGACTCCATCCACATACCCCGGAACAAGCATGTACATATCACTTTGTAGTGTGGTCAAAGTATATGGCTTCTGCAAATCACTAACAACCTGTCAGTCTTTGTCGATTCAAAACAAAAATGTGTTACTCTAAAAGTAAAAGTTAATGTTTCTTTTTTTCACTTTGTGAAGGGTGTCACGCCTTGGCTGGTGGCTTGAGAAAGTAAGAATTGTGATTGATTGCTGGATTTCTTTATTGCAAAGAGGTCAGTGTGGCAACTGGCCCTCCAGCGCCTCGTGTTGCTGTTGTGTAACTCTCACCTTGTAATAAGAGTGACAACTTAAAGACTCAAATTATGGAAATAGCAGGACACAAGATGCATCCACCATCTGTGGCCGCTCGAGAGTAAGCAGGCAACTGAAACTCAGAAATCTTTATTATTGGATGGTGTACGTGATGCATGGAAAGTTGCTACATTCATCCCTCCATCTGCAAACCTTTTTTTGTTCACTCTTCAGTGGGGTTCTTTTTGTAGCAGTGAGCTACACAGTCTGATCTACAGCAGGATGCCATCTTTTTCATTATGACATTTTGCTTAATTTTTTTGATTTGCTCATTTTGTGTATTATAGCCTTTGTGCCTAAAGTCATTTGTTATTCATTCTTTTGTTGGAAATAGTTACTACTCTATGCTATGAGTTGTAAATATGACATTTTAGTGCATTCTTTTGCAGCTATATTAAGGTTAAAAATGCTGTGTATGTATTGTTGGAGCTGAAAGTTTTACATTCTTAAAGACTTTCGTAGGGTGTCAAAGGAAAATTTGACAAATGGGACATACTGTGTTTTTTTGTGGTATTGCTATTCTGAGTAACCATAACAACAGCATTTTAAACCAATCAATATTAATAGCATCAAATACAGTGTTAATGTACAGTACAAGGCGCAAACATACAGCAGTCATCGAGAGCCTTAATCCTAAATTAGCAGTGATTATCATCAGCCCACACTGCTACATTCCAGAGTGCAAAATTGCATCATTTTGTTAATTTATTTTTTACAGCTTTAAAACCATTTTGACCATTACTTTGAACTTTCGTAATAGGCTTCAGACTCAGTAGATACATTAAAACATATACAGTATGATCACAGCACTGCTGGTGTTATAATGTGTTTTCTGGCTGGAGGTGGCAGGATTATGGTCCTGATTTTCTCAACCTCTAATGGGCAATTCAGATCATAAGAACAATGCAGACATAGTTATACTGAAAGTAGTTTTGTATGTACTGAATTTAATAGGTATTCATAAGGAAGGGTAACTGATTTCTTTCTTAGTGGTTTCTTTTCTTTTTACCCTTACCTGCTACTTTATATATACAGCAACATGTTTTATTCTTAAAATAAGTTAAGTTAACAAACTGGTTTATTAACAGGCATTCCTCATAATATGAAAGTGGAAAGACCTTTCTCCATAAGGTGTTGTACTTCATGCTCAGCCATATGATTATGTGATGATTATAGTAGGTTTTTTTTTTTAAACATAAGTTTCCCAACTGTATTTTAGTTGTATCTTAACTTAACTGTATCTTGTATTTTTTGTTTTGTTTTTGTTTTTGCACCAACAGTTCATTAAATATATCACTAAACATCAATTCAGAATTTAGTGAAATATTGACTGGAAATTTGAAGGAGATCTTTCTCTCCATCTCTTTTTTTCATTAAATGTAGATTAATATGTGTATAGAGGAATATGGGTGTGCAGTCATTTTTTTTTCCATTTGTTTAAAGTGCCATTTATATTTCTTTTTACATATTGATGTAATGTGCACCGAGTACACAAATGAATCTTGATATCTGTTACTCAGCCATTTTGTAATTTGTAAGAATCGCTTTTATGGTGGCACTGGGGATATACTTGTTTTAACAGTACAGAATACCGTTACAAACAAACAGTAATGGCTAAGCTAGTTTTTTTTATATTTGTTTTTAAACTGATAAGTGTCACTGTTAATGTGCATGCATATGTCACATCATTTCCTTTCCTTCCTTTTAAAGCCATTTGTAGGCATTTTCATAAATATTTAATGTGTGTCCATTTATTGTTACTGCTACACAAAATGTCACAAAACCTTTCTTTGCAAGAGGTTTGGCTTGTTTGTATAGAAGACATGGGAGATAAATTTGTCTTTCAGCTTTTGTTAATTTGTTTATCTTTAGTGCAGTTTTGAATGAAACATTTCCTTGTTTTGTTTTCATTTTCTTTGCCAAAATGTGTTTATTGCAACAACAAAAAAATCCATTGCTTTATTTTCTCAATCCTTGTCATTAATGTCAATTTATAATTTTGGTGTCTATAAATGTGTGTTTATACAGTGTTTCAACTGTTTATTTGATTTACCTTGTACATAATTTGGTAGCCCACAATTATCAAATTATTAGCTAATGTCATTTTAGCCTAAATAATTTTTGTTGCTCAATTCTTCACTTTCTTCATTTCTTTCATTTTCATTTTATTGTTGTTGTAGTTTTGCCTTGTTAACGACTAGGAATTTCAATTTGTTCATTGTTGTAATGGCTCTAGACACTTCGTTTTAAACCCATGCTGTGTGATATTCTGTTGGAGCCAAATAAATTCTGTTTCTTCATGTGTCTTTATTAATCTACATTAATAAACGGTGCAGCGAACAGTCCACTTTTGCAATAGTAACTGAAATGACATTGACGTTATCTTAAGGGTCTGTCCCACCCACAACAACCACCTCCTCCCTTCACCCGCCCCCCTCTCTCTCTCTCTTTCTCTCTCACGCACATACACACGCACACGTGTGTACATATACATTACTTGAGCGGATAGCTCTCTCTCTCTCTCTTGCGCACACATCTTCTCTTCTTTCTATCTCCAGTAACAGTCAACACGCGTTTGTGAGCACCTACAGGCACAGAAATGGCAACGGAAAATTTAGATAAGCTGAAAACTATCGATCTCCGAAAGAAACATGTTGGGTAAGGAGACATTACTGCAGTTATTACATACGAACTAATGTCTACTGTAAAGTGGCGATTTTGATGTTAAAAACATCAGAACAGCATATTCACTGAATTAATAACTCCGGATATTTGAGATGAGTAGCCTGTGTATTGCAGCTAATGGAACTTGGTTAATTGAATGATGGCTGGAGAAAGTTTGCACTGGTGCCTGTCATGATGAAAAAAGCATCTGAAAACAAGTTTTCTGTTTCTTTATTCTTTGTTTTTCATTTAGATTTATGGCATTAAAAAAAAAATTATTTGCATTTCCCTCCATATGTAGTCCGTCCTGCAAAGTGTTCTTCAGTCATGACCCTATCAAGATTGTGAGAGCAAGAGGACAGTACATGTACAACGAAAAAGATGAGAAATACCTGGATTGCATAAATAACGTTGCACATGGTATGTCATTTTAAAGGGAAATTGCAGTTGTCAAAAAAAAAATAAACGTAAAACACAATGTACACCAATTTTTGGATACATCTCAATAAACTGTTGATGATACCTATTGATGTCATAGACCTTTTGAATTGCATTTGTCATATTTTTTAAGCACTCTATTATGTATTATTATCAAATTTGCAACAGAACCACCACAAAATCTATTGCATAACCGGTTACGGGAAAACACAAAAACTACTGAATAACAAAAACAGACTATTCACGAAGTACTGTTGACAAACTTTTTCCACAGTAATTACTAGAATTGCTCTACTTAAAAAACTAGCCCTACCTCAAAAGTACAATTTTACACATTCCATTGCATGGTCAGCATTTTTTACAGACAATGTTGAAAATTCTATCCTCTGGTAATTAACAGCATATGTATATATATTCATCATGACCTGCAAAATATTTACTTTGTACTTTAAATTCCTGAATGAAGTTGTAAGTGAAATTGTGAGTAAAGAGTACCATTTTTTAAAAGTTAAAGTTAAAAGTGAAAGTATTTTGTTACAATAACTTGAGCAAGGTTTCACAATAAAATACTTAAGTAAATTAAGGACATTAACTCAAGTATTTTCCATCCCTGCAGTTATGCAAATGAGCGCTTTTTTGCTGCCATTGCTGCTTTGATAATGTATGGGTTTAAAGATTCCCATTAATTCTGAATAAGGAAGATAAAATACAAATATTTTTCTTAATTATTCATTTCACCTTAATTTTAAAAATCTGATTCATTTCCCTCATATTACTTATACAACTAATTACCCAGAAGTGTAATCATTTAAAATGATCTGTTTTAGTACAATACTTGAAATTGTATTACCATTATTACATGAATACATCTCTCTCAATGCAGTTATCTGTGCTAATACAATCACCCCTGGAGTATTTTTTCCTCTTTTTTTCTTCTGTGTTGTCCTCCAGTGGGTCATTGCCATCCAGATGTGGTTGAAGCAGGAGCAAAGCAAATGGAGCTTCTCAACACCAACTCTCGCTTCCTACATGACAATCTGGTCCTGTATGCTCAACGTCTCCAAGCCACTCTTCCTGAAAAGCTCTCTGTGTGCTACTTTGTCAACTCAGGGTAGGCCTGTGAGCTCATTCTCAGACATACCACCTGTTTGCGCTAAAGGAATGCTCAATCACCCCACTGAGCAGATAAGCAGTTACTGCATTTTTGTAAACAGAAGAGCCAGATATTTTGTGTACTTCTCTGGTCATGTAGACTAGCATGCAGCCCAGATGTTGTAATTACTGATTGTTGGCTGGACAGCTTAATGCTTATTGCTGACTAGGTAGCACTTTTTTGTTTTCACTGTTGAAGGCAGCCACTTGATAACCAAGTCCCAGGATCGACTATTCTGTTTTGACATCTAGGTCTGAGGCAAATGATCTGGCCCTGAGGTTGGCCTGGCAGTACACCGGCCACAAAGACATCATCACACTAGAGAAGTAAGTCAACAACACACTGTCTGTGCCTCCACTTTCTCTGCGCTGGGATCTAAACAGTTACCAATTTCTTAGAAGCATGAAGCTCACAGCTTAAATATTAACTTAATCTTACGTCTTGTATCTAGACATACTGTGTTTTGCTTATGGATATGCATACTAGTCAGCATCTGCCTTGGTATGCAAAATCTTGCTGTGTAAAAGAATGCATCACCTGGTCTTTGGGTTTCATTTAAATGAATGCCATATCCCATGTCAAATATTGCATGTGATGTATTGCTGCTGCTTTTTTTTCTGCACCACATTTTACACTGATAAGTGAAAGAATCATTAGAAGATTAGATAACCTAAGCCCTCTCAAACATAGTGGAACTTTGTTCTGTTGATTCTTGCAAATATTTCAATCAGTGTGCTTCCCCTGCAGTGCCTACCATGGTCATGTGTCATCGCTCATTGATATCAGTCCATATAAGTTTCAGCAGATGGCTTGTGCAGAGCCAAGCCAACATGTGCACGTGGTGAGTGTTGCAACATGAGACATTTGACATATTGGATTTGACATACGGTCACATGCACAAAGTGCTCAGACACTATTCTTGAATTCAAAAACTGTTCAGAGGTGGTCAACTAATATTGTGCAGCCCAACTTCTAATGCCTTTCTAATGCCTCTTTCTGGTTTTCAGCATTTATTTGATCAAAAATACAGCAAAACAGTAATATTGTGGAAATATTAATGTAAAATAGCTGTGTTTTCTTCGTGAAATGTTGTGTATTCCTGTGATAGCAATTTTCAGCAGTCATTAGTCCAGTCTTAAGTGTCACATGATCTTTTAGAAACTTTAGAAATAATTACAATATGCTCATTTGGTGCTCAAGTAACATTTCTTGTTTCTTAACTTCTGTGCTGCTCTCCTATACATATGCAATGACTTGAATACATGGGCATGTATTTCATTTCTTAATTAAAATTAGTTTTGATAATTTGGGGGGCATAATGTGTCATGTTGATATTAATGTCTTTATATCACAATGAAGAAAAATTAAATTCTTAAGGAAAAAAACTTTGACCTTTTAATGGCATGGCAAGTAAAGGAGTAATTCACCTCAAAAAATGGAAATTCTGTCATTACTTACTCACCCTCATGTCATTCCAAACCTGTATGAGTTTTTTTCTTATATTGAACATAAAAAATATATATTTTGAAGAATGCTGGTAATCAAACAGTTGATGGTCCCCATTGACTTCCATAGTATGTTCTTTTCCTACTATGGGAGTCAATAGGGACCAACAACTGTTTAGTTCTTCAAAATTCTTTAAAATATATTCTTTTGTGTTCAACATATGAAAGAAACGTATACAGGTTTGGAATGACATGAGGGTGGGTAAATGATGACAGAATTTTCATTTTTGAATTTTCATTAAACTATTCCTTTAAGTTGAGGTTGTACAGTTTCATGATATTTGTTAAAACAAAAAAAATGTTTTTATAACTTGAATGCATGTTAACCATTAGTTTGGAATCCTTAGACTGAAACCTCTGTGGATGATTGGATGAATGTGTGTGTGTATGTAAACTAGTCTCTCAGTCACCACTCCATTCTACTCTTACTGTGGTGATCAGTCAGTATTGTGTTACAAGTTAGTGAGCCACATCAGCATACGTAACCACTTAGCATGTATTTTTTATGAAAAATGTCTTTAAAGACACTTGGTCTTTCTTTTCTCTAATGTTGACATTATACTACATGCTTAAAGTGGACTACAGTACAATCCAGGGGCCTTGTGACTTGAATGTAATCCTTGCTACGGTACTGAAATACCGTTCCACAAATAGTGATAAGAATACCCATAACAGTTTTTTGTTAACAGCCAGCATTTATATTTATAAACTATACATATTCATACATTGTCAATTTAAAAATTATTTTTAAATTATAGCAATAATTATTCATTACATTAAAAAATCTGCAGAATAAAAGAGTTGTATTTAAATTTGCCAGCATAGTGAAAAGATTTATTTCTGCACTGTAAATTTTGATTAACTATTCATAAATGTGATAATTCCTTAAGGCTCTCAGTCCAGACATTTATAGAGGCAAATACTGTGAGGACCACCCTGACCCTGCCACTGCCTATGCTGAAAATGTCAAAGATATAATCGAGCAGGCCCATAAAAAGGGACGTAAGGTAAGTGAAGTTATTTAACATCCACAGTAATTAGCATTCTTCACTGACTGTACTTTTAAACTTTGGTCCATTATTTAAAGCCTTTCTTTTTAAAATTACAATTCATAATTTTCAGTGATAATATCACATAATTGACATCATTCGGTCTTAAGGCAAGACACCAGACATCGCTGTAGTTCCCCAACTGATTTTAGCTGAACATTAACAATTGCAAACTTTTTTTTCTTTTTTGTATTACATGTTTTCTGACATGTTTAAATACAGAAATTGGGCAGTATATAATTAAGTGCACTAAATCTGAGCACTGGATAAAGCCAGGTTCAAAATTATTTTTTTTACACAGGGAATATTGGATATCTTTTTTTATCAATCCATACATCAGAAAAATACTGTCAATTGTTAAATAATGTTTGTAGAAATGCTTTCATAAATGTTTTCAATCTTTTTGTAATAAAAAAATCAAATAACCCAAAATTGACCAGAGCATGTAGTGTCTTGCCTTAAATTCATTGATAGGATCTTTCAGTTCTCTGGTTTCTTGTGTGATCTCTTAAATTCTCCATTATTAATTTATTTAAACTGTATCCTTTCCTTTTCCCTCCCCACATTTCCTCTCTCCACCTGTTGATGTTTCTCTTCTCTCCAGGTTGAGCTGAGACGGGAATTACTCTTGCCTCCTGGAGGCCCAAAGGGAGCCCCTAAACCCTCTGTTGCAGGAAAAATAATTGGTCTTTACACATGAGAATTAACATGAATCTGTGAGGATCGATGAATAAACTGCCCATACACCATGGCAGCTGTGTCAAAATGATATGATGTCTTCATATTTCTTTTTCCTCCTGAGGTTCTCTGTGAACTCTATGCTTTCTTCAGCTCTTGTTTCCTGCTCATGGCAGTGGCTGTCATAGTCATCTAAAGCAGCTTTTAAAAAGGATGCTTCCTCCTCGCATGTATAACCACTAGGCTACAAGGGACTCATGGGATCTTTTTTTGTGTAGATTGCCGCTTTTATCGCTGAGTCACTGCAGAGTTGCGGAGGGCAGGTCATTCCTCCAGTGGGCTACTTCCAGAAAGTGGCACAGTATGTACTACTAAGTGCTTGGTTAAAGCATTTTATTTACATGATTGCTGCTCCTCTCCTTCATTCGTTTTTTTAAGCTTACTTAACGTTTTAAATAAATAAGCAAATTTAATTTGAATGATCCTTCTGTCAGGTTCTGCCTGAATTAGTGGCAGAACCTGACAGAAGGATCATTCATATTAAATTTGCTTATTTATTGATTTCATTAATTTTATCTAAATAAATATTTAATTTGACAGATGCAACAGACAAATAAATATATATATTTTAATGCACCAAAAACAGTCTTAAATCGATTGCCTAATATGAATATATTATTTTATCTACAATTGTATGCCCATTTATAAACACCTGGGATCCAAGTGCATTTGTCGAACTATTCGAACAGTCTTAAAATGCATGTATAATGTGAAATATTTTTTCTGAAATATGCATACATTAAAATTTGTGTATACCACAACTTTGTCTGTACCACAGCCATGTGAGAAATGCAGGAGGCATTTTCATTGCTGATGAGGTCCAGGTGGGCTTTGGCAGGGTGGGCACCCACTTCTGGGGCTTCCAGCTACAGGGAGAAGATTTTGTACCAGATATTGTTACAATGGGCAAACCTATTGGAAATGGCCATCCAATGTCATGTGTGATCACCACCAGAGAGGTTGCCGAAAGCTTCATGTCATCTGGAATGGAGTACTTCAACACAGTGAGAAGAAAAAAAACATATTGTGTTAAATACAGATTAAGACTGAAACAACAACAACCTATTTAAAAAAGAAAACTATCTGCATTTTTAACAGAGGTGTGAGCAACAGATGCGGGCCCTAGATTAGAAATTTTTACGATGCTGAAAAATGTCTTTGTGTCCTCTAGTTTGGCGGTAACCCAGTATCATGTGCTATTGGACTGGCAGTGCTGGATGTAATTGAGAAGGAAGATCTCCAAGGCAATGCCCTGCACATCGGAGGTTACCTGACTCGGCTTTTGTATGATCTGAAGAAAAGACACCTTTTAGTGGGTGACGTGAGGTTGGTTAACCCAGTCTTAACTTCTAAAATAATAAAATCAATTGGATGATTATACAAAGTTAGATACTAAAAGCTATTGTTTCTTTGTGCATACATCAACAAAATTTGCAGTGTGAATTAAGGCCATGTGAGTGATAATGTGCCACGGTGGAACCTTGAACCTATGGTTGCATAAGTTGAAGTTGCCTGGCCTCTTTATGTTGCAAGTTGTGTAAATCATTTCCCTGGGGTTGTTTGTGACAGTAATATGTGTGTAATAGTGCTGATGAAAGTATGCCTAGAACACACATTGCCAGGAGGTTCAAAGCTGAAGGTCATATATCTTGTTTTCTAGGGGCCGTGGCCTGTTTATTGGGTTGGACCTGGTAAGAAACCGGGATAAGAGGACACCTGCCACAGCTGAAGCTCAGGATGTTATTTACAGGTCAGAGCAAGTCATGCTATAAAAGAGGAATTTCTGACTTTTTTTTATAGCAAAGGTTAACAGGTTTATTAGCATACCATACAATATATTTAGTCACTTTTATCTTTGCAAACTATTTGTTACGTATTTTTTCCTTATGTTTATTACCCTAGCCACAAAATAAAGCACATAAAAAAAAGAACTATATATACTAAGACCTGCAGGGGAAAAGGACCCCAAAAAAAAAAAATAATATTTTTTATAATTTGTTTTTTTCTTTATATATATCTATATATTATCTATTTCTGTCAGGACCACTATCGTCAAAGATGATTGACAATTAGCATACAGTTTGGATTGGCGGTACGGTTCTGTTCTGGGCAAGAACTCCCTGCGCATCCATGCAACCTAGATTGCATGGATATATTTTATTTTATTAATTTTTTTTAAGACTAAAAGAGCAGCGGATACTGCTCAGTGCTGATGGCCCACACCGCAACGTTCTGAAGTTCAAGCCTCCCATGTGCTTCTCCAGAGAGGATGCTGAACTCGTCGTGGAGAAGATTGACCAAATTCTGACAGGTACTTCTGGTAACTCGAAACTTAGTTTAATGGGTTCACACTCCTCATGGCAATTTGTGTTTTCTTCTTTTGTCTTAGACTTAGAAAAGACTTTGGGCCTCCAAATGTCTGAAGCAGTAATCTCAGAGAATGGACACACTAAGAGAAAGGTAATCTTGCAGGTTATGTAAAAGCAACAAGAATCAAAGGAAATCAAACAACTAATATTATATTTTCTTCTTTATATTTTGGTCCCAAGGAACCCAGTGATGAAAATGGCCTCGTTCATCCTTCAATTGGCAGCAGCCACAAGAACACTGGCACACTAGCTCATGACAAAAAAAACAAGAAGAGACTAAAAACCTAATGAAACATCAGGGGACAAACTAACTGTTTTTAATTACAGACTATTTAATTATATTTGTAACCTTTTTCCATGTTTTAATGGATCTAAAATACACTCTATAAGGATTGTTTTGCCATATACTGTATTTTAATGGTGCCAGTAAGAACTGTATCAGTGTTTTTGATTTATGAGTTTTGAAAAATTACCTCTCAGTAAAATAAAACTATCCAATATTATCATTAACCCTCATTAACCCCCTGGGGTCCAGCTGAACCCATTTGACTTTTCCTTTATTTTTAAAAGTGTTCCCTTCATTTCAGGGGCATGAAATTATGTGACTTTTCCTAAATAATCTAAACACACACAATAAATCTGGACTTGATTTGGTTGTTCTAAAGGTGTGTTTAAAAAAAATCACCGTTAAAGGTCCTTTAACATTGAAAATGAATGGGAAAATGTAAAAAAAAAGACAATTTCATTTCATTTGTCATAAAAAAAATTTAAAAATCCAGTATAAATCAGAACATTTCTACATTTAAATAAAGGTCTGGTCCTAGACCATAAACACAAAGTGGAACGAACTTTCTATCTCATACACACACACACACTCACACACGTGTGTGTGACTGCAACAGAGAGCATTTTTATAGAAATTGGCAAATAAAATCAACAAAACTGGCATAAATCTGAAAAATTTCCATACATAAATGAAATACTAATACTAGAGCACAAAGGCAACATGGAACAAGCATGTTCATTCACACACACACACACGCTCACACACAGGTGTCTGCCGCATTTTTTAGATTTTGGCAAATAAAATCAGACATAAATGCACAACAGTGTGAAGGGGTAGACATAACACACCACACACACACAAACAGAAAGAGAGGGAAAAGGGCAGATAAAAGAAAGATGAAAGGCAGCTAACCTTTTGCACTCTGAGAAAGTTTACTGTTTGATGAAAGAGCTGCAGCAGTATTTTGAAAACATCTCAGTTAGGGTATAAAAGTGGCTGTCTGGGTCCTGCACTGAGCTCATTCTGTGGCAGCACCATGGCCAAAAGGTACAGTCTTGAGGAGACCCTTGATTTCATACTGGATCAAAGTGACAGTGAAGAAGGCCCGGAGAACACTGAACCAGATAGTCCTGAGGACTTTACTACTGACAGAAGATGAAACTGAGTTTGAACAGGATTACCAGGAATCTGAAGAGGAGGATTATGCAGTGTTTATTTGTGATAAATAATTTTCTGAAATAAATAGTATGTGATTACAGTCATGTCTTTTAGTGGTGACTTTGTGGTGATTTTGCAAACAATTCAAAACATATCAGACAACAACAAAAATAAATACAAAAATACAGATTTTTAATGTATTTTAGAATGTTTAAATATGTATTGACAAAATATATATAAAGTTGTGAGGAGAAGTTGAAACATGAA
The DNA here is from genome assembly GCA_018155175.1 of Sinocyclocheilus anophthalmus. Classification (NCBI taxonomy): domain Eukaryota; kingdom Metazoa; phylum Chordata; class Actinopteri; order Cypriniformes; family Cyprinidae; genus Sinocyclocheilus; species Sinocyclocheilus anophthalmus. The sequence continues at coordinate 84,895 of JADLZN010011167.1, read as the reverse complement.
GAAAAATGGACTTGAAAATGAACTGAAAATGAATGAGTCCCTATGGACCTCTGCTGGATATATGTGGTCATTACACTTTCTTTCTTTAACTATAATCCCTAAAGCTTTTCCTCTAACCTGCAGATGGCAGTATTCTATCCCTAACACATGGGCCAATATCCAGAAACCTTTTATTTTTTAATTTAGGTCATAATTTAAGGGATTTTTTCATTAAAAAAATAATTTTTCGTAAGCCAATTTATGGCATAGTTGAGTATTTGTGCAGTAAATAGGTAAAAAACTACCAAATATCCACAAAAACACAGCATAAAGGTATAGCTGAGAAGTAAAAAAAAAAAAAAAAAAGATCTATAGTTGCATATTAAAAAAATTATATTTCCTAATGCAATCGCTCTGTAAAAGTTTGGGGTCTATCTGACCCAAAGGGACTTTAACGTCACTCTAATCAAGGGACGATTAAAGGTTAAGAAAATTTTTAGCTTTCACATATGCTTTTTAGAAAGCTATAAAGCACTAAAAAAGAATAGGAAAAAAAAACACAAGACGACCCCAGAAAACCAAATCGCTATGTTTACATGGCATTATCCGTGTTGTGGCCATTGAATTGAGGGACATATTTTTACTGGGTGGTTTTGAGGTAATGGTTTGTATGCATCTACTCCAAATTAGGCACTTTATGTGCACCTTCAACACTGCTTGTTTTGCAACAGCCTGCTCAACTGTATGCATACCTGAGCAAATGCTCACTCAGCAGGTTCTGCTGATGTCTGCCACAGTAAAACAGCTGGAGAATTATTCCTGTCTGATAGTAATGGAAAACACTCTCTAGATAAAATAAAAGGCAACACGGTAGGGGAGGGGGGATGAAATCCTGTAGAATGAAAGATCTTTTCTTACAATATTTAAAATAGCATTTAGAAAAATTATCATCAGTTTATATTATTAAACTAAAAAACAAAGACCCAGTATAGTTCTCTTTTTATTCAGACTTTTGCTCTGCTGCAGTGATAACATTTTTTAGGCCAACCCAGAGGTTACGCATCACGCTTGTTCCTTCTACAAAACCCAATAGGATGTTACTATTGGCTTTTGAAATATTGCAGAAAATAAGCTCTGTGACCAACAAATGTTGATGATTCTTACACATTTTATTAATCACATTAATCTAGCGAGTACAACATATTTAAATATTTTGATGTGTAAATACAACAGCCAGGTAAGTAAAAAAAATAAAAGTACACGTGGGTTACTTACACCAACTACACCATGGACACATGACTTCAATATCACCACCTTTAAGCTTCCGACAACCCTTTATTTAAAAAAACATTTCCCTTCAAATTTGAGTTAGAATAATTTGCTAAAGCATGATTATAAACACAATGGGGACATAAAAGTTCTATTGAGTAGATGAGTTAACCTGTTGGTTTGGCCAACAAACATATGTTATCCCTGCAGCATTTATTTTTAATTGAGTCCATCCAGTGCTGCTCCCTAGTGCTTGAAAGTTTTAAAACAAGCCAGGTGACAGTACCCTTGTCCAAATAGGCACACTTGCGGTCTTTGCACTTGACCACTTATGACGTTTTTCCTGTATTTGGCCCAAGTGTCTAAGTGAGGATGAAGACCACAAAGTGTGTGTAGAACTTTTCGTTACCTGTGGCCTGTAGCACGAAGCCGGTTTCAGTTTTTACCCAGGTAACTTCACGTTTCGTTTGAGCAAACTGAGTTTTCGGGCTCAAGAAAGGTAGGTTGGTTTTTAGCGGGTTTCGTCACCATGGTAACATGGCTACCATACCCAGAGCAGGGGGGTATTCCAAAAATCAGGTTATGTGACATACATGTATGTTTGAGGATAAGCAAGCGGATAACCTCAGCTTTCGGTTCCAAAATCGGAGGTTACTTTCAGGGTAAGTAAGTAACCACAGTAACTTGCTCTCTGAAGATAACCTGCTCTGGAGTATCGAAAGCCAAATGGTTAGAATTTGCGTGCTTTTCATAGCCGTATCAAAATTAAAACGCCGTTTTCATAACGCCGCCAGGCATTAAATAAGCGCTGTTAGGTGATAAGTAGGAGAAGCCACCAGTGTTAAAATAAAGCCAACACGCCGACCGACGTTAGGTTAACGCCACACGCCACTTAAGATGCAGATTTATTTGCTCACCTACATGGACACATGTAGCACTCATAATTATAGCTGCCACATACCGTTAAAAATTGCACATAATGTAATAAGTATTACATTATTTTTGTAATAAAATGTTCATAATGTAATAACTTTCTCAAAACTTAATAAAATTTGAGCTCATAATATAATAATAATTTTTTTTATGTAATAACAAATTTTTCACATAATATAATAGGTTATTGTATGAGAAATATATTACATTGTAATCACTGTGGCAACTTATAATGTAATCACTGTTCATAAGGTAATACCAGCACATAATTTAAAACAATGTTTACAATATAATAAATTTGAACACAAAACGAAATAACAGTTTCATGTAAAATAAGAAAATTAGGCTTATTAGGCTACATTGTGAACTTTTTTAATATAAAAAGCTGACAAATTTTGTGATTATGACGTGCTTCATATTTATATATACAGTGGATATAAAAAGTCTACACACCCCTGTTAAATTGCCAGGTTTCTGTGATGTAAAAAAAATGAGACCAAGATAAATAATTTCCGAACTTTTTCCACCTTTAAAGTAAACTATTACAGAATTTGACAAGACTCAGATGGTGGCATTAATGCATTCTATAATAACAATGTTATGAGATTAATGTTTTAAATATAAAGTTTTGAATGTAGAAATATTAAACAATTTAAATGTCTCAATTTATACTTTAAAATGAAACTGAAACCGCCAGTAGGTGGCAGCATGTCACTGAATCATTTATTTAATCGATTAGTTCAACTGGCTGATTCATTTAGGAATGAAGCAAAGGTGACTCTCTTTATGAATGGGTCATTGAAACATTGACTCACTAGATTTGTTCAAAAACGAAAAACAGTGTGATTTGCGTGGAGATGCGCAGCGGATCAGCTGTACTTTGTTTGAACTTCGTTTAGAAATAGGGCACAATACGAAACAGTGTTCTGAAATGTAAGTCCGTTTGGTAACTTTTGTATATAAAATCCAAAATGTATAAAAGTTGTAGGTAAAATTCAATTTCACATTTGCAAACGCTCGGCTAAAAAAGCTGTCAATCATCTTAGTTCATCGCGAGCTCACAAACGCCATTTTAACTAATGAGGCTCCCTACACTGCACACTGAATCTATTATTACATCTTCTCGACACTTTGTTTGTTATAATGAATGACAAAAACTGCAATCTGCTTTCACGATCTGAGGCACATCGATACGCATTTATTGGCTGCAGTCTGCAGACCAGAAGTTCACTCCCCGGACTCCGTCCCTTTAATCTCATTTACTATCCTAACTGCATGAGTTTTTTCAGATTTGTCTTTGTTGTCGATACTAATATAAAATATCGGGGGGGACCGCCCTAAGTCTATTTTTTTTACATTTACTTGGATCCCCCCAGCCCCCCTCAATTCGAGCACTGACTATGCTTCAGTTTATGTTCTGTGTATAAACCCTCCAAATATATTTAAAGGCATATAGGCCTATTGTGTTTAAATGCGGAAAAAGCAAAGAATGACAAACAGCAAAAACAAAATGTGCTTTATTTAAAAATTAACTATTTAATTAGAATTAAACCTGCTATACTTTTTTTTCAGAAGAAGCTGCTCTGAATGCGAAATATTTTACAGGACCAGAAACATTTTGGTTACCAGAATTCTTCAAAATATCTTCCTATGTTCCTCAAAAGCAATAAAGACATACGGTTTGAAACAACATGGGGGTGAGTAAATGTAAATGTAAAAACTATCCCCAACTATTTTTTAAATTGAAATGATACTCAAAATATAATATAATAATAATAAAATAATGTTTATAATTGAAACTGTGTATAAAATATTTACAAAATTCTGCATCATTCGTGACTCGTGTGATAACCGACTTATTAGAGAGTCCTCATAGCCATGAGAGGTGTGTCCATGTAGATGAGCAAATAAATCTGCATCTTAAGTGGCGTGTGGCTTTATTTTAACGCGTGGTGGCGTCTGCCATTAACTTACCGCCTAACTATGCTTATTTAACACCTGGCGGCGTTATGAAAACGGCATTTTAATATTGATATGGCGGTGTAAAGCACGATAATTCTGAACCATTTGGCTTTCGATACCGGAGCAGTTACGTTCCAGGGTTAGTTCACTTCAGCGCTACCAGCGCACGTGTGATCTACTGACGAGCCTTCAGTTGGCGTGACAGATAGCGCACAACATTATATATTACAATATAATATACAGCTATTAGATAAAAGGGCTTGCAAAACGCTTAGCGCGAAGGCCTGGCGCTATGTGCTGATTTATCCCTTTTCATAAAACAAGGGGTCTCAGGCTGAAAGCTGTTGCATAAGATTTTGGTTTTGTGAAAACCTGTATCTGAACTGTAAATCATGCAATTTTATGGCTCAGTACTGTATGTTGCCACAGACATTGTCCAACCCCACTCATACTGTGTTCATTTTACTTGAGCAGCTCTTAAAATGGGTCATAAATTGCCTTAAAATTTATTTTTAAAAATTCTGCAGATACCCTGTAAATAGTGAAATAAAATCCCTTCCTTCATATGGTTGATATTTGTGTATTAAAATATTTTTGATTGACATTTAAACTACTATCTGATTTTCTATATTTTTTTGTTTGGTGTGTTGTGTTTTTCGGCTAGTTAAATTAATTTTCGGGCCACCAAAATCTGAAGAGTACCTGCCCGAAGGGCTACCGGGGATTTTGAAATTTTGCGAGCCCTGATAAATGATGAAGCACTACTATAAGTAATAAATAAGATAATATATTATTCTAATATGGTTATTATATTTATTTTAATGGCATACAGTGGGTACGGAAAGTATTCAGACCACCTTCAATTTTTCACTCTTTGTTATAGTGCAGCCATATGCTAAAATCATTTAAGTAAATTTTTCCCCCTCATTAATGTACACACAGAAAAACCATATTGACAGAAAAACACAGAATAGTTGAAATTTTTGAGATTTATTAAAAATGAAAAATTGAAATATCACATGGTCCTAAGTATTTAGACCCTTTGCTGTGACGCTCATATATTTAACTCGGGTGCTGTCTATTTCTTCTGATCATCATTGAGATGGTTCTACACTTCATTTGAGTCCAGCTGTGTTTGATTATACAGTTTGGACTGTGATTAGTAAAGCCACACACCTGTCTATATAAGACCGTACAGCTCACAGTGCATGTCAGAGCAAATGAGAATCATGAGGTCAAAGGAAATGCCTGAAGACCTCAGAGACAGAATTGTGGCAAGGCAAAGATCTGGCCAAGGTTACAAAAAAAATTATGCTGCACTTAAAGTTCCTAAGAGCACAGTCGCCTCCATAATCCTTAAATGGAAGACATTTGGGATGACCAGAACCCTTCCTAGAGCTGGCCGTCCGTCCAAACTGAGCTATCGGGAGAGAAGAGCCTTGGTGAGAGAGGTAAAGAAGAACCAAAGATCACTGTGGCTGAGCTCCAGAGATGGAGATGGGAGAAAGTTGTAGAAAGTTGTAGAAAGTCAACCATTACTGTAGCCCTCCACCAGTCGGGGCTTTATGCAGAGTGGCCCGACGGAAGCCTCTCCTCAGTCCAAGACACATGAAAGTTTGCTAAAAAACACCTGAAGGACTTCCAAGATGGTGGAAATAAATTCTCTGGTGATGAGAACTTTTTGGCTCTTAATTCTAAGCGGTTATGGTGGAGGGGAAAACCAGGCACTGCTCTCAAATGTCCAATACCGCCCAAACAGTGAAGCATGGTGGTGGCGATCATGCTGTTGGGGAGTTTGTTTTTCAGTGAAGGGACAGGAGACTTGGTTGCAAGCGAGGGAAACGATCATGCGGCACGTACAGGGGGTCCTGGACGAAAACCTTCTCCAGAGTACCCAGGACCTCAGACTGGGCCGAAGGTTACCTTCCAACAAGACAATGACCTAAGCACACAGCTAAAATAACGAAAGGAGTGGCTTCACAACAACTCTGTGACTGTTCTGAATGGCCTAGCCAGAGCCCTGACTTAAACCCAATAAAGCATCTCTGGAGAGACCTAAAAATGACTGTCCACCAAAGTTTACCATCCAACCTGACAGAACGGGAGAGGATCTGCAAGGAGGAATGGCAGTGGATCCCCAAATCCAGGTGTGAAAAATTTGTTGCATCTTTCCCAAAAAGATTCTCATGGCTGTATTAGATCAAAAGGGGTGCTTCTACTAAATACTGAGCAAAAGGGTCTGAATACTTAGGACCATGTGCTTTTTCAGTTTTTCTTTTTTAATAAATCGGCAAAAATGTCAACAATTCTGTTTTTCTCTGACAATATGGGGTGCTGTGTGTAAATTAAAGAGGAAAAAAAAATAACTTAAATGATTTTAGCAAATGGCTGCACTATAACAAAGAGTGAAAAATTTAAGGGGTCTGACTACTTTCCGGTACCCACTGTATATAATAGTTATCTGTATAAATTATAAAACACTATGACAAGGTAATGTTTAATTTATTATATTACATATATTTATTTATTACATTTGATATCATCTCACACATGGATCGGCATTGTCTATAATGTCTAAATTCTAAATCAAAATACATATCTGATAGACTTAAAAGGGTCATATTGTTGCTAAAAAGAACATTATTTGTTGTATTTGGTGTAATGAAATGTGTTTATGTGCTTATGCAGAAGGGCACTTCAAGAAACAGTTGTTTGGTCGCCTACACCCTTCAACCCCTCACTCCGGAGGGTAAACCCTTTGAATTGATTAGGGCATAGAGATGAGCCCTTCCGAATGGAACGCAGGGTCAGACACCAGGCAAGTAAAAAGTTTAAATTTTAGAAAAGTCGCAAAGTTGATCAATGCATGCTGTTTTGTTCATAATTGTTTATGTAATTTACAAAATTATATTTGATTTATACAAGTTAATTTAGACATAATGCTCATGCGCCCTACTATGGCTCGGAAGACAAGCCACTTGTTAACTATTTAATCTGCATATAAAATTAGAAATGAGATATTTGTTTAATTTTTGTGTTTGATTGTTAAAACAAAAATTATTTGTTGTTTTTCTCAATAAATTGGGTTAATTTAAAAAATACAGTGGTTAAATAAAAAAAAACATTTCTATTGCTCTTTGTTTTAAAAAAGGTTAGAAAAAATGTCAATAATTATCGATACCAAACAATATAAAACATTATATCGTTGATAAATTTTTTAGCTATATAGCCCAGCCCTATATCGTCATATTTTTTTGTGAGATAGAAAAATGCTCAGGATTAAGAATACTTGAAATAAGGCATAAATCTCAGCAATAAAAGCCATTTTTGAAGCGTGAATGAATGAGGTATTTAAACATTGCTTTTGCTTTAAAAAGGGGGAGGAGACCAAAATAAATTCTGGGTTTACCGAAGAAAACCTGCTCTTGACCAGGTTAGGTTCACAGAGTAAGTAACCATGGTAACTTACCGAGAGGTTTAGTTTAGTCTTTTATTGAAACCGAAAACACTGAGTTTCCCTTTTCAGGGGTAAACAAACTCTGAGTTTCCAACAAAACCCGCTTTCTGGAATACACCCCTGGTTTCACAGACAGGGCTTAGTAATAGTTCAAATAGGACATTTAAGTAATTTTTATAAACGTGCCTTAGAAAATAACATTGCTTGTGTGCATCTTGAGACAAAACAAAGGTATATATTTTAAGATTATTCAGTGCAAGTTTATTTCAGTTTAAACAGCTCAGACTTACATTTTTGTCTGGGATTAGGCCCAAGCCTTGTTTGTGAAACCGGGGGATAGTATTGTAAAAATGCAATTGTTTACATAGCTTTATTTTAATTTTAAAATGTACTTCTACATGTCTGTTCAGAGTTCCTAGAACATAACAAGAATTTTTTTTTTTTTTTTTTACAGTTTTGGTTTTGTTCTAATTAAGTGATAAAAAGCAGTTGCAAATGTTGTACAATATCACCACTACTCACCTTTGCACCAATAAAACGTGCAACACTTTGTCTTTCTACCAAATTATATGTAATAGGCCCTAATTATTATATTAATATTTAACTTACATTGGAAAGGTTTCCATGATCTCTCGCGAGATCTCAGCAAAAATTTCACAATGTATTCCAAAACATGATGCATGACGATGGAATACACTAAGCCTTGAATAGCGCTCTGGAGCTGGTACAGTCTTGCGTACTTACTTCTTGTCATGCACACGCGCTCTCAAGTGGTCAAGACCGCAAGTGTGGGTATTTGGACAAGGCAAATATATAACCCTCATATTATTATGGTAAAATACAATTTTTTCAATACCTTGTAAAATGCATTTCACTGCAAACATAACATTCAAGACTTTAAATCTACAGTATTCTATCAATTTAAAAAAGATTTTATTGTAAATAAGCAATTCATTTTTGTTATAAAATAATAAAGTATTGTTTAAAATCATCGAAAAATTCAAATGTTTCAAAGTTTTGTGTTAAGTATTTGTTTATTATAGAAAAAACTGCACATCAAGCAGCCACATTTATGAACAGGCTGTCTACAAAATAACAGTTATAAGGAGATATGCAAAATGGATTATATCGATATAATATTGACCATCCTGTGGACTTTTTACAAGGAAATGTTTATCAACAATGTTGAGAAGTAAATTTAGCACATTTTTATGACCCAGTAAGGTAAGAGTCCTACGAGACAAAATTGGAAAAAAAAAAAAAAAACAGGTTAAAGTGAGGGAAATTCTGCCAGTGGAAATAATTTATCAGACTTTGAATGAGACTGCAGTCCTTGGCAATGAAACATGGTTTTCTGTATGTTCTTTTTCATCTCTGCCTGTAGCATTCGCAATATTGCAGCTTTAACCCATAAGATAACCACTGCAAGACAAACACATTCAGATCATCATTAGAAATAGAGAGTTCAAAGACAAGACAAGAGAGACTGTGGTCTAAAACTATAATACGATGACATAAGTATACAGCTTTAAAGAAACAGTGCTAAAACATTGCTGCTACTCTTGGAATACACTGAGAAGAAGAACATAATGATGATGATGAGTAGTGTGTCCAAACCTCGGTCTGGTAGTGTAATACAATATAACCATATAAATAATGTTAAAAAAGCTAATGTAAAGTCAAAGACTATAGAATACCCAAGACGTGTCACTCGTATAGTTTTGAATGGGGAAAAATACGCAACACTCAATATGGCCGCTCTATCAAACGAAGCCCCACCTTCTGAGCAAAAGAGCCAATCACTAATTAGTAAAGTCATTGCGTCACTGCAGCTGCCATTAGAAGTCACGGTTGCTATAGAAACAGTCAGCGTTCTGAGACATGCACATGCGCACTGGCTGGTCTAGCCTAAGGCCCTGTCCACACGAACGCGGTTACTTTTAAAACCGCAGCTTTTTCTACTCGGTTTGGCCGTTCGTCCACACGCAAACGCAGCACCAGGTCACTGAAACAGTTCCAATTTTTGAAAACGCCTGCCTGGGAGAAGATTTTCAAAAACTCCGTGCAGTGTTATCGTGTAGACAGCGTAACCGGAGATTTTGGCTTGTGACATCGGAGCCTGTGCTGTTATCTCCACCTACTGGAGACTTTTTCAGGCTTATGATTGGCCAACATGGCTTTACGGTTAAGATTATATCGCCACCTGTTGGTTTGGCATGCTCTTGACAGTGCTTCATAGCATGCATTTGCGCTTTCATGTGGACGGAGTTTTTTTTTTTTAAACGGAAGAAGGAAAAACTCAGTTTATAAAAATACCCGTGTACGTGTGAACATGGCTTAAGAAATAAGATTTTTATAATGCTATTTGAGCAAAATAAACAACATTTATGATACAGTTGTTGTCCGATTTTATTGCTGATTTCAAATATGAAATTTAATCGTAAGATTAGTGAAAAGTTTTGGACAATTTGATGTTTCCCCATTCAAAGAGATAGGAGCTGCACGTGCATGCCCGAGAGGTGTTTCAAAGATGGCTGCCGAGTGACATGACTTGCCTTAAAGGGACTTTGGTAAAGTTTAGTGACTTACGGTAGTTTCATTCTCATGAAGACTCTGGCCATAAAAAAGCTCAGCAGCACACTGACAAAGCCAATGAAGAGCAGAAGGAAACGGTTGAGCTTGGGAATGCTGGGCGCATTCGAGCGATCCAGAATTATGAAGCCAAGGCCTCCCATGGTGAAGAGAAAGCTGGAGGCCAACCCCTCCATAATGTACTGCCCATTCACTCTTTAAAAGAGAATACAATCATTCAGCACTACACTTTCACGTTACAGTTTGGAGACGTTGATTCAATAACTGGGATTTTATCAGATTTATCACGGTTTCAATCTTGTTTCGATTGTTTATTTTACAAGTGAATCAGCAAGATGCCTCAAGTACATCTAAAGCGCCACCAGCTGGCCGAGTTTATGATGACCATCCGTATCAAAACATTTACCTGTACGCCAGAAAAGCCACTGGCCTCTGATGCCCGTGTTCATCTGTCATTGATCCGACACTCGGAGGTTCAACGATCACATCATATATGATGCCTGAAGGGATTCAAAGATTACAGCAGTGCTATTGATCACAGTACGGTTCAATCATTCAGAGACAAAGTTATGTCGCACTTAAAAGCATTTATCTAGCTATTCACATAAGAAAATAATAATAAGCTTCCGTTTCATTCTTACTCATGCAATATGTAGACAGGAGCAGAAGAGCAAGTCATTCTGTCTAACTTATAGTGTGCAATATAATTTGAGAATTATTACTGATAACAGCACTGTCACAGAAAGCAGGCTAACTCGCAAGATTAACTTATATAACCAAACACGAAAGCATGCGTATTCATAATAAATTAAACTTTAATACACAAAGACTCTACGGGAAATTTCCACTAGTATATAAAAGATTATGCATAAGTGCGCGCGCACACACACCAGGATAGGGTTAGCTGAATGCTAGTTTAGCCTGAGATGGCTTTAGAGTTCTTACCACCGGTGATGAGAAAATATGAAACAATCACGACGGCATATACAGTCATTGCAGAAGGCATATGTAGCCATGACGGTTTTTTAAGTTTGATGTTCGGACATTCCAGTACAGTAAACGGTAGGCTTAAGAGAGTCTCCATGGTTTAATTGAGTGCTGTACTCCTGTGGCTGCCAGGCTAATGCATACGTCACATTAGCCGTAGAGCGACGTGTACAGGAAAGGAGGCAAAAAAAAAAAAAGGAAAGGAGGGGGCTTCTTCTTCTTCTTCTGGTGGTTTCTTTAGTTTGGCGTTGGCAAACCAACTAATAGGTGCATTACCGCCACCGACTGGACTGGAGTGTGGATCAAGATTTATGCAATTTATATGATGGGTGAAAGAGGGGAAAGGGCCAAAACAATTTAAAATAAAAAATAAATAAAAACCCCTTTAACAAAAACATTCTTCTTAATAATAACAGCAACATATTTATTTTATATTCTCTTACTTTATCACAGTCTTTTATAAACTAATAATATCATCACATATCTTGTTTTAGCTGATTTCCCCACTAAACCTGACCAGGAAAAGTCCTGGTGTTTTAACTTTCTTTTTCATTGACTTAGTAAGGCGAAATATCTCTCATGCATTATTTACACTTGAAGAGTCCATATGTCAACTTGTTTCTTTGATTACACAGTGTCCCATTCCCCCGTTGGGTGCTGACCAATTCATATAATTGTACATTAGTCCAGTATGTCCACTTCTAAGGCGTGTATGATATTTCCTTCCCTTGCGATTCCTACTCTCCTTTCTCCCGCATCAACTGTTTGTTGTATAGTATACAAAATGTTCTACCCTTATCCATGGTCTCCCAAAAATCTGCCAAATGATTGTGTATATGTGTAATGTATACGTTTAGCTTCTTGCTTTACTTGAATGAAGTATTACACTGTAAAAAAAAATTCTGTAGTTTTTACAAAATAATTTTGGCAGTTGTGGTTGCTAGAATAATTTTGTAAAAAATACAGAAAACGTGGCCGTAAACACATTTACGGCCAAAAACTGTAAATTTTACAGTATAAAAATTTAGTAAACCAGTAAATTCAACAATGCACACTGCTATTAAAATCTGTTTTGTACCTTTAACATACTGGCAACCACCATAATAATGCAGGTGGTAAAAGAGAAAGCCACATTTCTTCTTCTTCAAGTAGCTTCGCCACAAGCAGAAGTATATATTAATATATAGAAGGTGCACAGAGTCATTCATGCAAACACTAAACACCATCATGGTAACACACATAATACTTAAATAATGCATTAAACTACAGAAAATGTAACATAAAGCCCAAATATACATAACTAATAACAAAAATTATTTAAAAAACATTATTATTTAAACAAAATACTTTCAAATGTGGATTGTCATGCAGGGAATTCTGGGAATATCAGTTTACAGTTTTTGACTGTAAATTATACATTGATTTGTTATTTTTACTTCTAAAAACTGTAAAATTAACAGCATTTTACTGTAAAATTACATGAAATATCTGGTTAGATATTTTACAGTTTTTCCCTGTATATAGTACGGGAACTTACTGTTAACCTATTAACAGTTTTTTACCGTAGCGTTTTGACAAAATTTTACAGTTAAAATTACACTTATTTTTTACAGTGTAGATCTACTTTCTTTATTCTTAGAGTTTGTTTAGCCAGAATATCCACCTTCTCATTTCCCTCCACACCAACATGAGCAGGAACCCAAATTAATTGTGTAGAAATACCCTTAACATTCATTTAATACATCTTGCAGAATATTTTGTTAATAATATCCATCCTAACTGATGACCAGCCAGATTTTATACTTTCAAGAGCTGAAAAACTATCAGATGCAATGACAGTGTTATTTACTTCCTTCTCTTCTATCCACTGTAGGGCCAATAATATTGCCAATAGCTCTGTAGCATATACTGACAAATGGTTGGTTACTCTTTTCTTAATATAAAATGCGCACATTGGAATATATACTGCTGCACCTGCATATCCTGTGTCAGGATCCTTGGATCCATCTGTAAATAAAACCATTGACTGTGGGAAATGTTTCTCAAAATACTTCTGGACTATATACCATATCAGGAGTTGATTAGAATTGTCTTTCAGTTCCTGCTGTATACTAAGGTCAACAGTTGGCAAGGGGAATAACCAGGGAGGAATTGAGGAAATTGATACTGTATTACTGTACTGTAATTGATGTAATCCTATATTTCTTGCTTTAGCATCACCTATCCACCCAAAACTTGTAAAACTGGTTTCACTGTGTTCCCAGCATTCTTTTAATACGCTTTTGACAGGATGTTTTTCATTTTGTCCTTGGAGACTGACCCAGTATGCCATCATTCATTTTACTCTTCTAATTCTTAATGGCATTTCTCCCATTTCCACCTGAATTGATGATACCGGAGATGATTTAAAAGCCCCACTACAGATTCTCAGGGCCGGAGCTTGTAATACATCTAATTCCTTGAGGTTTGATTCTGCTGCTGACATGTAAGCTATACATCCATAGTCAAGAACAGATCTCATGAGTGCCCAATATATGTTTTGTAGAGATGCTCTACTTGCTCCCCATTCCTGTCCTGATAAACACCGAAGTATGTTGATGACTTTTTTACATTTGTCCTTAATTTTATTCAGATGAACTTTCCATGTTAATTTTTCATCAAACCAAACACCAAGAAACCTAACCGCTTTTACTTGCTCCAGTTGTTGCCCATATAGATTCAAAGAAAGGGGTGAGATTTTGTGCCGCCTTGAAAAACAAATAACATGCGTTTTTCCTACAGATAATTTAAACCCCCATTTATTGGTCCACTTTTCCACTTCATCAATTGCAGCTTGCATTTTCGTATTGACATATGATATATTGCAGCCTCTAATCCACAAAGCCCCATCATCCGCATACAAAGATCTTCCTACGTCTTGTTCAACCTGAGAGAAAATATCATTAATCATTAAGTTGAATAATAACGGACTACACACGCTACCTTGTGGAGTACCATTCTCCGCAGTGTATACACTTGAGTATTCATAACCTACCCTCACTTGTATTTTCCTGTTAAATAAAAAGCCCAAAACCCAATTATATGTTCTACCGTTAATTCCTAATGATTTTAATTTGATCAGTAATCCTTCTTTCCAGAGCATATGCATTCTCCACATCAAAGAAGACTGCTATTACTACTTCTTTGTTGGTCTGTGCTTTCCTTATGTCTGACTCTAGGCACAATACAGAATCCATTGTATTCCGACCCCTACGAAACCCACTCTGATATGGAGATAAAAGAGTTTTACTTTCCAGGAAGTATGTTATTCTTTCTGTAATCATTCGTTCCATGATTTTGCATAAATGTGAAGTCAAGGCAATTGGTCTGTAACTAGAAGGATCTGATGGGTCTTTCCCTGGTTTAAGAACGGGTACTATTATTGCTTGTTTCCATACTGAAGGAAGTTGTCCAGTCTCCCAAATTTGGTTAAACAGTTTTAATATTATTTCTAACGAGTTATCTGTCATGTGTGCCAACATTTTATAACATACCCCATCTTTCCCTGGAGTAGTCTGTCGAGCACTAATTATCGCTCTTTTTAACTCAAACATGTTTAATGGTAGATCTAATGTATTTCCTGACATCTAATTTTCCTTTAAAATATAAGGATATTCCATTAAGATTTTATTCCTACTCTGTCTGGCCTCTACTGAAAGATTATCAGAACTATGAACTTTCAGAAATGTTTGAACTAAAAGTTCAGCCTTTTCTAGGTTGCTAACAGCCATCTTATCTCCATTGTTCATCACTGGCAATTCATAATTTCTTCTGATCCCCCCCATTCTTCTGATCATGCCCCGTACATCTGATAGTTGTACTTCTCTTCCAATACTACTGCAATATTGTCTCCAAAATGTAAGTTTTTGTATTTTAATTGTTTTCCTTACTATTGCTTGAGCCCTTTTATATTGAATCATAGCCTCCTGAGAATGATGTTTTTTGAGTTGCCAAAATACTTTATTTTTTGCTTTTATAGCTTATTTGCACTCGATATTCCACCAGGGTACACTCTTGGAACATCTCACTCCTGTGCTTTTAGGTATTGTTTCCTCCGCTGATTGAATAATTTAATTAACTAGTTTATTGTTAAATACATTTATATCCCGCTGATTCTCCTCTCGTAGAGCCACAAATCTTTTTTCACAAATTTCTTTAAAAACTTCCCAATTTACATTCTCCAGTTTCCATCTAGGAATTTCATTTTCAAAACAATTTTTTGTGCCAACTTTAGTCACTATCGAGTAATGGTCACTCCCTACATTTGTATCTTTAGACACTCTCCATGTGCTGATCCCTGCTATTGAACTAGATATAAATGTTAGGTCAAGTACTGCTTCTGTATTATGTATATTATTATATCTTGTTCCTTCTCCATTATTAATACATACTAAATATTTATCATCAATAAATTCTTCAATAAGTCATTTGCATCAGTATTATTACTCCCCCACAATGAATTATGTGAATTAAAATCCCCACACCATACTATGCTGTTTTGTTGTGGTCCCACTACATCTTCTAAAATGCTTTGATTCAATTTTTTACATGGATTATAATAATTAATAATATCTATGCAACCTCTTTCAGTCCATCCCTTACTACTAATTGATTCATAATTTGAATTTATTTGTACTACCTTATACTTCATACCATTTTGAATAAATGTTGCTACTCCTCCTCCTCTACCAAGTTCTCTGTCTCTTCTAACTACATTATATCCCTTTATAATAAAATCTAATTGTGGTTTTAACCATGTCTCCTGTATACATGTTACATTAGGTTTTTCTACTAAATCATCAATATACAGTGGTGTGAAAAAGTGTTGGCCCCCTTCCTGATTTCTTATTTTTTTTGCATATTTGTCACACTTAAAAGATTCGGATCATCAAACTAATTTTAATATTACCCAAAGATAATGCAATAAATTAAAAATGCAGTTTTTAAATGATGATTTCATTTATTTTAGAAATCTGAGTTAAATTTCACTAGCCACACCCAGGCCTGATTACTGCCAGACCTGTTGAATCAAGAAATCACTTAAATAGAACCTGTCTAACAAAGTGAAGCATGCTTAAATAGCAACACATTATGCCGCAATCTAAAGAAATTCAAGAACAGATGAGAATCAAAACAGTTGACATTTATTAGTCTGGAAAGGATTATAAAGCCATTCCTAAGGCTTTGGGACTCCAGCGAACCAAAGTCAGAGCCATTATCCACAAATGGAAAAAGCTTGGAACAATGGTGAACCCAGCATTTGGGGCAGCCACCTGCAAATTTGGAGTGCCGGCTCAGACAGACTAATATACGCCCTTTACGTCTATCAGGTCCACTACTCCCTACTCCTCCCGGAGGTCCGATTAGGCAGAACCTTTCCCGGGGACACGGACAAAACTCTCACAATGAATGTCA